>BMAO01011116.1:0-23815 GCA_019973975.1 Trichonephila clavata | reverse complement strand
TCTGTCTGTTTGTTCCGGCTAATCTCGGAAACGGCTGGTGCGATTTTAAAAATTCTTTCACTAATGGAAAGCTACATTAACGGGGAGTAACATAGGCTATATTTTATTCCCGTATTCTTACGGGAACGGAAACTATACGGGTGAACGTGAAACTGAATGCCAAGATGAACGCCAAATTGAACGCCAAGCTGAGCTAATGAAGTCTTTGTTTTGGTTACTGGAGGCCGATGCTCTTCATGAGACATAACAGTGTTACGCGCACATGATAATACGCTGACACGTGCCATAATTTTTTTATGATAGTTATCTCACTGTTCAGTTAAGTAGAGCATCGGCTGTTTCGGATGCACTTTTAAAAATAATAAATCAAGGCTTCATAAGTAAAAAGCAATGCAAGAAACAAAAAATTGATAAGTTTTACGGTTAGTTTTAATCTTTTTTTTTATTTATTTACATTTTTAGTCACATTTAAACAATAGTTATTATAATCCAAATCTATATCTATACAAATAAATAAAATTGAAGTGTGTTTGTAATTTCAAATTAGCAGCTTTTTACTTAATGCACTAAAAGTATATACGGTACTCATAACAAAAAACCAATTTTTAAAATTTTTGTCTGTCTGTCAGAATATAAACAGATATATTTATAAAACATCATGAAATACCCAGCGAAGCGGGAGGGTAACGGCTAGTTTTATTAATAATTTAAAATCATCACCATGGACAAGAGCATATCAAAACAAAATTTCTTAGGAATATAGCGTAGCAAAAAGGTAAAATGATTGAAAATACAGACTTCTGCGAGATGAAGAGGACGAAATCAGTATCGAGTGAAACCGCCATGGAAAACAATAACTGCTGCAAATCTTGGCATTGAAAGAAAGAGGATGCCCAGGGACGTCTTAAGGCATGGGCTAACTGGGCCGGGCCTTGCCCTCGATGGGGACCTCGTTTTGTTCTTGACTCAATTTAAAAAGATTATCTCGGATAATTTTAATATGGTGAAATATTATCCCCTTTGCATATTCTCCAAACAACAGGGAATTTCAAACTGCATGTCAACTGGCAAAAGTAGCCAGACTGTATTATTATGTGAAGACCATTGTCCATGTCAAGGCCTCGGCCTAATACCATAAACAATCATTCATTTCATTTAGTTGAAATGCGAGCATCGGCCGGGCCGGTTTGTGAGTCGTACATTTGTTTCAAACTACCGTTTGTAGGAGTATTTAACAATGAATGTGCTATATACTGTCTACTTTTAAAGACCTCAGGTAGGATTGACTTTTGCATTAGGGCCTAGGGTCTAAAAAATCTTAAGTTTTCTCTGGGTGCAGGGCCTCAAGAAGTTTTAAGACGTCCATGAGGATACCACAATACTGAGTGCAGGACCAGCATGTCAACAGTCAAGCAACCAAATTCTAATTCAAACATCGAAATGTTGCAGGCAGACGCTTCACTCGTTCGTAAAGACAATGTCGTTAGTTCGGTTGTCCATGTCCGCCATTCAGTGCTCCATCGCAAACGCCTGCGGATCTGAGATAAGAAAAATGGGTGCCTTACAGATATTTCACTGTTTTTTGCAAACGATATCGAAAAGTATAAGCAAACACCTATTGTTGCGTAGTAGACCGTATTTGTTATATGGTTCCTGATGGTGCAGAGAAATCCATCACTGCCATGCACACAATATACCGTCATCACGCGTAGTAGTACGAAGAAGCTGGTGAGGTCAGCCTGTCCACGTCCAGTATAGCCATGAACATTACAGATCCACATACAAATATATTACAACACGAGCACCGATTTCTCAAAAGGAAAAGATTTACATTTTCTATAGGCAACAATTTTTCCTTTCTCAAACTCGGAAACGTGCTCTTATTCTTCGAGGCGCACTGAAGCTGTTTTCGCCCAAAAGCAATTCCGATACTACAAACGCGGCATTCTAGTTTTCCTCTAAATAACCAGTAGCAGCCGCAAGGGTGGTTCAACCCCCATATATCAATATATTTTTAATTTTTATACCCTCGGTGCTTTCGTCTGTGTGTTTCTTAGAACGATATCCCCTCAAGCAGTGGCGGATTAAGCGGGTGTCGGACGCCAGGGGCCCCAAGCTTGATGAGTGCAAAGGCTAGCGACAAACCAACCACGCCACCTTGGAACAAGAAATGAAAAGAAAACAAAGATACATTGAAAACCTCACTAGAAGTTTATCGAGATGTAAAATAAATCCTAATGTAGAAAAACTTTTAAAAATATTTTTAACAATACCGATATCGAATCCATCAGGTGAATGATATTTTTTAGTTTTTAAACTTGTTAAAAATAATTTAAGAAGTACTATGGGAGAAAAGAGAAAGTGAACAACATGGCCATATTATATACAGAATAAAATGTTTTGGACAAAATAGATACGGTGAAAATAATTGATGAATTTGCCAAAGAGAAATCAAACTGTATAGCAAACCTGTACGCTCTTAAGTAAGATTTTTAATTTTTTTTCTTCAGTTAAGATTTTTCTTTAGCCGATGAGTTTTTTCTTTTTTTTGCAATAAATTTTATTTTGAGAATTTAAAGTAGGCAACTAATTTACTATTTTAGTTTTTTGACTCTTAACCCCATGGGCCTCAAATCTTTTACCGCCAGGGGCCTCCAACTACCTTACACCGCCTCTGCCTCAAGTCTGAGTACGCCACTGAATATAGCTCTTGTTCAGTGGCGCACACAGAAATTTTTCAAGGGACAAGGTCCGAGATTTTAAGTACTATATATACGGGATTATAATCAATCGAAAAAAATCGAGGGCTATGGGGGGGGGGGTCCGGACTGGGAGCCCCCCCCCCTCGTGTGCGCCACTGCTCTTATTAATGACACTCAAGGTATATAACTGAATTGAAATTCTAATAATTTGTATATCCCATTGTAGAACGCACGGTAATTCCATTCCACGCGGTTGGATGTTTTCATGTTATATTTGGGATAGTCAGCAATGTATCTTTAGATTGAATGCATTTTACAGAAGCTAGTAGTCTTTGTGTTGTGCTTATTTAAGTAGACAGTGGTTTCATCAGATATAACATTACATACAGTTAACCGAAAATAAAATAACTACCTTTTGGGTTGTTCATTTTATACAAGAAGTTTGTAATTGAGTAAATGTAAAAGCTGTGTATAAAACATACTTGATTTTAATAACTGTTTATAATTCTTTTTCAGGAACCTGTGGGATTTCCGGGCTGCTCACTAAAGTAATGTGAGCAGTCGAGGAAACACTTGGAAAAATATGCTTATAATAATTTTGCATTTCTAATATAGTGTGTGTGTGCTTTAAAGAGCTTATTTATGTCCAAGTGTAACGTGTTTTTGAAAAATGTTACTGGTGTTTGAAATTTGTGTATATATGCTATATTGACAAATAGTGCAATGGTAGTAGCACAAGCAACTTAGTTTGAATGTAGTGTTTCTCTTTTGCGATAGGAGTAAAGGTGACAAGATTTCAGTTTTAAGACTTAGTCTAGCTCATATATATATAGATTTGTTTTTGAAATGTATCTTGGGAGAATTTTATATATTTTTATGTAACTTGGTTTTAATAAAATACTTTAAACAAGTTTGTATTTTTATTGTACAAAAAGCTGTGATATAGTTTATTATATTATAAAGGAATGCCTAAAATATACAAGCTATATTATTCAAAAATAATTAAAAATACTCACGAAAATTTAAAAGCTACTCTTTCACCTCTGAATTTCTATCACAATTAGTCGATTCAACTAAACTGACTTGGATTCCTTAGGAATTTTACAATTTTCTTCTCAAATTTTTGCTGCCAAAAACAAAATGAAATCACATATCTCCCCCGCCCCCTTCCCCTAATGTGCTGCAGATTGGTAAGTAAGCCTTTGCAAACACAGCAAGTCTCCAAATGTGAGAGCCATTTTTTTTTTTAAGTAGCTGCTCTCTACTGAATTTTGATGCTAGAATTAATTTTAATTCAAGCTCTCTTCAGAAACCAAATTGATATTTTTTTATGCTACATAAGCATACTACATGTGTGCCTATGATTTTCACATCCAGAAAATTTTATCGACTCCAGCTGGGATTGAATCCACAACCTTAGGCTTACGAGACGGGCATGTTATTTCTAAGTCACTGAGGCCTACTCTTTCTATGAATATTTTCTTGAATATTATGCAATTCTAAAATGTAATTTTACCTTTACACAATTTTTGCACTTTCTTCTCTTTAAAGCTACTTTTTTTAAGGCTGAATCTGCAGAAGGCTTTATTTTTGACAGGTATATAATTTGACACAATTCATCTGCAAATAGATGCTCATGTCTGCTTATTTTATTTTCTCAAAAACTTCTGATAAATATATTTACTACAGCTAAAATTAACATACAGGTTATCCAGGTCTTAGTTATCTGATCAATATATAATGTTCATACTACATTTCTTTTAATTTAAAATCTTCTGGAGGTTCCTTTTCATTGCTTACAATGCTGATGAATAGCATAAAAACTCAATGTAAAATTTTTCTTCCCATTACACTGCAATAGTAGTATCATTAGAATCTTCATGCTTTAAAATGTTTGTTTCATTCAATTTATCTTTTACAATTTAAAGTACTTTGAATTTTTCTCCTAGCTTTTTTTACAGTTCCTACCAGATTGTGATTTGAAAAATAATTATCAAATATGGAACACATGTCCTCTATTTAGCGATAACTGCATCGCTACATATTCTGATACTTTGGTTCAAAAACCAGTGTTCTTCACTTTACCCTTAATAAGGGAAATAATTTAGTAAATATTTACATATATTTACACAGTTGAAAGATAGGAATTTTGTAAAATGACAATAAGTTTTACAAGGAAAAAAAATTTCATGAATTGTAATATTTCCCCCATGTTTACAGCAGGCAAGAGTTTTAAATAAATGCATTCCAGATAATCAAAATCTATCTATCGATTTTTAAACATACTGGACATATTCTTTTGTCCAGAAGTCTTCTTTTACATCCCTACATTAATATTATTTTTTAGGAATATTACAAGGGAAACTTTTATATATCATTATATGAACAATTAAAATCAAAATCATGCCAACAAGATAAAAAAAAACATAGAACATTTTTTACAAAAATATGAAGAGAAATTTAATAAGGTCAAGCTGTTTAAGTCAAATTGTGAAATTCATGTAGAACATTTTTTTTTTTTATTTACATGTTTTTTTTTTCAGAATATTTACTTCAAAAAAGACAGAGCCAGAGAAGAAAACTAATATTAAAAATAAAACTTTACTGTGAATGCAGTAGAAATATTTCACTGGACTCTAAAAATAAGTTTTTAGCCGTACATAAACATTCTATAATTAAACATTTTAAATGCTATTTTATTTAATAAAATAAAAGTTGCATTCTGTGTTGCAATTTAATGAAAATTTAGTTATTAATTCTTGTTCACATGAACAATTCATTAAATATATTCCATTCCAATATAGCATTGATACTGGATTTTCATCAATAATTTCTTTAAAAAAAAGAGTTGAGGAGAGATGTAACTTCAGATATTAGTTGTAGATTAATTTGTGCTGCTTTTTAATTTTTAATCAAAATAAATAAGAGGCATGTTTAAGATGATACATTAATTTGCCTCACTTACTACCTAGCAAACATCAAAGGAATTATTTTTTTGATTTATATTTTATTCTTTTGTGTATATCAGGGATCTGGATTTGATGTTCAAGAATAGTGAAAAAATCAATAAACAATTACTAAATGGAATTTAAAAAAATCATTTTTTTCAATTACCTAAAAATAGAAGAGTGAAGGTTTAATTTATAACAGCCATGAATTCTTTTCTTTTGTTCCCCAGCATAAGGAACTATGTCGACTTTTTAGATTACAGTAGAATCCTTTCTTTGTTCATTCATTTAAACCTTTTAGGATAGAATATACTATTGGTTGAATAAAAAGTTGAACATTACTCTCAGCCTTTTTTTGTACTAATTAAGATGAAGATTTTTAAGAAATTAAGAATACTAGCATAAAGCTACTTTGATTTTATGATGATTTACAATCATAAAATAGAAAAAAAATTGTTACATGTGCTGTAAATTATTTTTTTTAAAAATTATACAAGAATGTATACAAGGAGGTAAAGATTTCCAATTAAATTTTTAGTGATATTGCTTTTATGCGAATTTTCAACTTCAAACTGACATTCATATTACACATCACATACTAATTATTTTATAAATACAAAGAAAGTAATGAAATACAAAATAATAACACAAGCTATCAGCACTTTTAAATATTTTGAATCAAGATGTTTACTTTCTCACACACCATTTTAAACAACTGGTAAATTCTGATTTATGTCATTCCCAAATACTAAACATAATTGTATAAAAACTAAATTAGAGTTAGGTACCACATAAAAAATAGCATGGACAGATTAAACTAATTAAATATAACTTAACCCCATATAAACAAACGAAATTTCTTTTAATTCTGCAAAAGTTTTTAAATATTTCAGAGCTAGTTTGAATTGCTAATCATTGTTCTAAAGTTAGAATGTTATATGATAAAATACAAAGTTAGGTTCTCAGTTACAATTCAGTTATAAAACTGAATAAAAAGAGGTGCAATAATTTGAATTACCACTCCACCAAATATTTTTAATGCAGTAAACACGTGTAACATTTGTAAATATTCCACCAAAACACACTTTAAAATAAGGGTAAGAGTATGACTTGATTTTTGAAAAAAGACAAGGTTTTTATCATAGAAAAAGAATAGGCATTTTTATTAGCTGTAAGACCAATGAATTTATTAAAATAATATGATGAATGAAGAAAGAGTATGACATCACTGAAACACCACAGTGTCCAACATGGCACCTAAACATTGCACAATATTTGAATTCATTAAAGAGTCAACATGCTCTTCCAAATGTCGTTTAGGATCCTAAAAGAATGAAGCAAAATTAAATAAATGGTGTATGAATGTAACATTTTTTCTATAATAAATTTTTTTTTTAAAAAAAGAGCTCTAAGCTATAAAAATATTCTTACCTGCTTTCCAACATTTTTAATAGCTAACTGCTCTGGTGTCATTTTGTCTTCTTCCTCAAGAGACTATTAATAAAAAAAAATGTTAGTTAAAATGGCATGGAAAAAAATTAAATTACAAATTTATACTTTAGTAATTGCATAATCATAACAAATTTTAAACCCTTGCACCACAGTGTCTCAACTCCTTAACAACCTTTTAAGGGGGCACAGTACGATTCAATTGACAAAAATCGGTCAAAAAATCAAATCTAATTTGTTTTAGCCTAAATTACTTTTTATATACTTTTCTATAACCTCACAAAATTTGAAAGCTCTAAACTTAAAAAACGCAGAATTATGATAGCTTTTACGTTCATTTTTATTCACATCCCTATGGCAAATCTAAACTTTTAACTTACTTATCTCAGAAAGATTAAATAGCTAGTTTGTCTTAATTTAAAATGTTAAGGGTTTTTTTTTATTGTGCCTAATGCTTAGAATTCATTTTTTACCTATTGCTAATAGTACATGTAACAAAGTTGATATGCATTTTTGAATCAAAGCATACTTATTTTTTAAAAAAATAATTGAACTCAGATCTTGCACATTTTTTAAGGAATTTTCAATAAGCATTCATAAAAAAGGAAGTATTGTACGAATACCAATAATATTATCGCAAAACCTATACTAACTTTTGTTATACATAGTTTGATGTACATGTAAATCTAATTTTATATGTGTACATAAATTTTTGTAGGAGGAGTAGCATTTTAAAATCACTTAACAAATTTTAAGTTTTTTTTTTTCAATAAAAAATTAAATGGCTAGCTTTTTATGAAATTTTGAGCACAAAATTTATTTTACATAGTATAACACACAGAGGAGGCAACCAAATGTTCTTGAAAATCCTTAAATTAAAAGTTTTTTCATAAATCGTACTATGCCCCTTAATGTTAAATATGAAACTAATGTAATCTTGTCATGCAAAGGTACCAAAGCATCCTAATATAAATGACAAATATTATTTATACATTGATAATATTCATATTTTTAAAGAATATTTTAATTAAATAGAAGAAATAAGCTTTGCTACTAAAAAAATATTTTAACTATTTAGTGCTAAATATTTAAACAATTGTCAACACAAATGCTGGCCCTATTGTAATGGTTTCCAGAGGAGGGGGATATTAATTGATTTCTTATTAATGTCACACTTAGAAGCAACAGACCAAAGTAACTTATAAGAGGGAGGGGTGAAATCCCAATGCAGTAAAATCTTAGTGAATCCAAGTTTCAAAAATTACAAATAAAATGTCTTTTTACATCATGTTATTTATAAATTGTTATTTATAAAATGAAATGAAAATCAAAGAACACAACTAAAGAAAAATGGGAGTAAATAAATTATAGTTTAGAAAAACACCCTTTTACAGTTAATCTAACTAAGTTGTAACTTAAATCTTTTAGTTGCCAAATCCGGAATTAGTCGCCAGATGCGGGATGGGATCTGAAAATGGGAAATCATTAATCCTGATAATTCTGATCAGGACAATAGAACAAAATTATTAAATTATTGTATTGTCATCGGTCCTGGACAAGTAAACAAAATTTCAAATTAATCTGATCTTTTAAAGTGGGTAAAAATGGAGTTCAAAGATTCCGTTACATACAAGTGAAGCTCATAAAAAGGTGTTCAAATAGCTCCTTGTCAAGATAATAGTTCCAAGATTCCGTTATATACAAGTGAAGCTCATAAAAAGGTGTTCAAATAGCTCCTCGTCAAGATAATATAAAATTTTATGGAACCTTAGAATAAATATTATCAACTATTCTGATGAAAACATGGATTTTTTTCAAAAAAATACTATAGACTTTTTTGTGAATGTATTGAACCATTAAGATACTACACAAAAAAGCACACAAAGGATCATACAAAAATTTCAACATTATTTCATGTAATTGAAAAATCTTATTGAATGCTTATTTTTTTTTTTTAAAAAAAAGTCAATTTTCAATAACAGGAGATGAGAGAAAAAGGTCTGAATTTGGATTATTTTAAATTGGTCTTCCCAGAAAGTACGAACTTGCACGGATGTTTTGTAATAGTAACTTTACATTTCACTGACATATTAGAACAGTATCAGGAAATGCATATTACATTATTTTTCTGTAATCTTTTTCATGCTTCCTTTCATATATATTTGGAGGTCATTTAAGTTTTAAGTTCTCTTTTAAGAATTTTTGAAAAAATTTTTTGATTTATTACACAACTTTAACAGCAAACTGCATTTCAATGCTGAGGAACATTCCTTTTAATGTAGTACTATTTTTACTAAGTCAATAAAATATTGCTGCAATTTTTAATAAAGAGAAATGAATAAAATTTTGAAATTCCCTTCAACATTAAACTTTCATTAATTTGGCCTGTTTAAACCAGAGGTTTATACTTATTATGAATTTTTTTAACCGTTTTTAAAAAAATGCACAATAAATGCAAACCTCTCTGATCTAATACCTATCATATAAGTGATGATTGATTTGAATTTTTTTGTATACACCATTTTGTTTACTATTGTTTCAAAATGCATGTTCTTTTTATAAACACAGGTTTTGACTAAGTATCTTGGTTCATTTTATACATTACTTTCATTTGAATGGCCTAGAATCCAATTAGTCTCATTAGTGAGGTTCTATTTTATTCAAGTATTCATAACTCGTAAAATTCTTTAAGGATACATTAATGTTATAAAATTATAAATATATATAAAAAATAAATAACTACAATCAATTAAATAATAAGACTTTATAATTTCCTTAAAATAAAAATTATAAATATTAAATAATTATGATAGATAGACATGTTACCTTATTATATGCCTTTGCTAATTCCAGCATTTCAGTAACAGTTTTCTCATTAATAACAGAATGTTCATTGTAGTCTTGCAACATCAGACCATCCATCCAACTCTTTTTGTGAAGATTCAACAGCATCTAGAATATTTAAAATGTAATTAAAACTTCCAAATTAAAAAATGTATTGAAACAAAAATGATCAGATTAAATAATTTAAAAAATCAAAAATCTAAGAAAACTGTTAATTTTTGAAGCATTTTTACTATGTATTACAATTAAAATTAATTCATATGCAAAATGAAATAACTCTTTTTAAAAAATTATATTTAAAAAAACTGCAGAGGTATTAAGAATAAAATAACTACAAATATGTAGGCTTCATCATTCGAAGGACAAATTTAGTTTTAAAGTTTTGTAGAATGATCACAATTCTTGCTTTTTTTGAATTTTCATATTTTAAAAACAATTACTTTATTCAAACTTAAATATCTTTTTTTTAAAAATCAGGCTATTTGAAATACACCGCTTAAAAATTTTAGAAATAATTCTTCATATTAATAAAATATTTGAAATACACTTATCTTTTTTGCCATATATGGCAAAAATTGTTTAACACGAAACTGAGGGGACTGAAATATTTTTTCGTGTTAAAGAATATTGCAAAAAAAAAACATTCAACAAAATTAAGTTTATTAGAGTACATTTTACTAATATACATATGCATGTATGTGTTTAATAGAAATCAATGAAACAAAAACATTAACAAGAAAATGAAATTTAATTCAAACTTTTCCAATTTTTTGAAAAATAAAATCTGATATTTTTCTTTGCATTGTTCTTAACATCAAATAGTCAACAAATTGTTTGATGTCGTCCAATTTGTTCACTGATTTTTACTCTCACTGCGATGTACTCGTCATCAAACTCCAAAGCCAACCAATGAGAGATTAGCTGTTTTTGTATGGCGTTTATAGGGGTGGAAGGGGAAAGTAGCTCATATAACCAAAATTGACTCATGTCACAGGCTATTCCAAAAGTATTTTAATGTAAAGTTAGCCTTCTTTCTATGAAACATGTGAAACCAGCTCTCTTTCATTTCACACACCTCTTAAATCTCATCTGCACAGTTGGTGTTTTCTATATTTCGTTCATTCCCGAAAGGGGTATCTTCTCATGTTAAGAGATTTTTGCTTTGTGTCAAGAGAAAGAAAATACATGAAAATTGTTGTATTATTCATATTAACCAATATTTCATTTTAAGCGTTTTTGCAACAAACATATTTCACTGTACTCTTTTTATTAAAATGACAAACAAAAACAATGAGCAAAATTATAAATTTTCAAGAAGGTATTTAAAAGATTCTGAAATTGAAGCAAATAAATTCTTTTTTGATACAAATACATATGAAACTTGCACATATTTAAACATTACACATTGTTACATAAGTATATTTTTATGACTTTGAAGAAATACAATTGTTTCAAACTAATATTAATGTTTAAAATATAATTCACAATTCAAAATTAAAAAAATATTAATTCATTGCTTACTTTCTGTTCCAATTCATTCTTTCTATAATTTATTGATATAGAATAGTAATGCCGATTTAGCCCGTGGATCAAAGCCTAAAAAATGCATTTAATTAAATTTTTCTGAAATTAAAACAATAAAAATATAACAAACATTTTACATAATGAAATTTACTTGAATAGATGGCTTAGAAAGATGTCCAAGATTGGATGTTGTTTGTCTGGGTTCTTGGCCAAGAACTACCATATTAGGATTGATTAAGCGGAAAGCATCAATCACAACCTAAAATGAAAACAAAAGGCATTTTTAGTTACACTTCCCTTTAATCTCAATGATAAATTGTAGATTATATAAAAATGCAATAAAAAACAAAATGTAACTACTGAAGATTAACTCATTGAGTTAAAAGTTTTGTATTATGTTGATCATGCCCAAGATGGCTTAAGTAACAGACAATATCAAAATCTTACAGCTCATATTCTACTTGAGCATTAAAAGTGTCCAAAATGAAACTAAAATAAGAAATGGTCACTGAATAATTCCCGGTTAATTTTTAACCCTATTTTTAATCCATTTATAGATTCTATTTAAAATATAAATTAGGTTGACATACTCCATAGATTTATTTAAAAAATGCTGTAAAATTCAGCATATAACGTGCACCTATATTTTCAAGCTGCATTTTTTAATTTTAAAGTATATTTGCTGTATGACATGCAACCCCCTCCCCCCCTTCTTATGAAGAAACCAGAAATATACACATGAATGCTCTTTTTTTTTAAGTCATTTATTTGGGGTATCATACCAATGCTTTTGAAAAAAATAATATACTTCTAGAACTACAACCCTATTAGTCCATTTGGTATGACATTTCGTTTAAATAAACAGTATACTGATCTATGAAGAAGTCTACTTTCTTCATGCTCATGTTAATTTATTTTCAAAGCTCTAATTTTTATACCCATGTATAATGCACACCTATAAATTTCAATCTTAATTTTTGGGTTAAAAGTGCGTGTATTACACACGATTTTATGGTACTTCAAATTTAATTTCAAACTAAATTTAAGCAGAAATTTAAAGAGAAACTTTTCATGAACAAGCTCAATTATACACACACAAAACTTGATCATTTTAACAGATTGGTCACCAAAGATTTTCCATATTAAAAGTAGATCTCAAAATTACGTTACATACCTTTCCTTTTACACTCTGTATTGGATCCACTACTACAGCGACCGCTCTTTCAGACAATGCTTCAAAACTTTGTTGTGTGTTTATATCTACACCTGATAACCAACAACCAAATCCTGGATGGGAATGGTACCAGCCTACAACCATCTCAGGTCTAGAATTAAAATAGAATAAAAATTAATGCTGATTTTAATAAAAATAGTATAATTCATGCAAGATGGAAGTCCATAAAAAAAATGCTAATTTTTGTTCACAATATATAGATGTGTACAATATTATTACTGGAAATGCAAGATAATTTTACATACCAATTTTGATGTAAACTGACATAGTCGTTGCGAATAAAGAATTTTTTTAAAAGATATTAATTAAAAATTTTAAAGCAATGGGAGAAAGAAGAAAAAAAACCTGAGATTATTATATTACAAATGCATCCTTTTAAATAATGGAAATTCTTCACAGCAATTTATTTTCTATTTTTCAATCTGTATTCATAGCAGTTTTGATGGGGGGGGGGGGGATAAACTTGTATTATATTTGGATTTCTAAATTACATACATATTATAATCTAAAAACTCAATGTCTAATATTTTACCAATGTTAACTGTCAAAAAATGTTATATTATGTGCTGATGTGCCAAAATTACTGACGAAAATGAAAAATTAACAAAATAACAGAACAAGCAAGCAGGATGAACCAAGACACTCATCAGAAAACTGACTAGAGTAAGGTATGGTACACCATGGATATATTGAAAGTAGTAAAAAGTTTCAAACATATATAGCAAACATATTTACTGAGACATATATAGCAAAATAGCAATCAGTATAACATGTTTGTATCAAGTGATACAAAATGGTTCAGAATTATCAAATAGATGCAGAGGCTGGTCGAGAAATAAAAATATAATTGAAATTTTGAAGGTGAAAGATATCATACAATTTCATTTATTCATTGCTGAATTCATTACAAATTTTACCACAGAAACAATCTGTTCTTTCTTGAAGAGGAAATCACAAAGCATGTGTGTATTTTGGTTTCAACATTTTAAAGATAGTGATTTTGATGTTAACGATCAAGATGTAAGAGTGCTCCACTGAAGGTTAGACATGGTTAGACTGCTCGATGAAGATTAATTGTTCAACAAAAAAATTTGCTTAACTAGGAGTATCACAAAATAAAAAAGATTTCTAATTATTAGCACTCAATGGAAAAGATTCCAAAACCAGGAAGATATTTACTATATGCATTGTGCAGTAGGACAAAGATGAGCCTGTCTTGAAGTGCATGAATTTTCCAGATCGAAGATAAAAATTGGGTAATGTTATGACAATCCGAATTGCAGAAAACATTGGGTGATTACCAACAAAGCAAAAATATCAATACCCTTCCTAGTGAAAAAGTTCTATGTATCAGAAGCTGAGTGTGTTTAAATGTTGGATGCTACAATTACTGTGATTTAAACAAGAAATCGCTTGAAAACATAAAATTTTTTTAAAAGATTTGCACCCGATGAAACTGTTTGTAATAACACATCATCCAAGATTGAATCATTGGAAAAATGGTAGAAAGTAAAGGATGACTAATTTAATTTTATAATTATGAGATTTGTTACTAATGGCTGTAAAATGCAGCTCTAAATTACATTCAATAAAACACAAATGCAATTTTAGGTTATTAATATTAATTGTTAAAGGTGAGTATGAAATAAAGTTATTGGCTCCAGAAAGCAAAATTTTTGGAATATATACCTTAAATTAGCATATAAACAAATTTGGAAGTTCAAAGGAAAGTGAAATGCCCAGTAAAACCAACCAATACTGAGCCTTAAAATGAAACATTTTAACTGTGACAAGTTCATAATATTTGTAAAGATCAGATGTAAAAAAAACTTATTCCGGTAATTTTACACATAGGCTATCTTAAGTAACCAGCAATTATTTCTTAATTGAATGCATAAATAAAGCCATCCAAATAAACTTTATATGTAATGAATTAAGATGAAACTGAACATATTTGCATAAGGTTTTTTTTTTTAAATTAAATATATAGCAATTATCTATGTGTAAAGGCACACAATAGATTTTATAAACATGTCTCAACCCCAGAGTTTCAAAATTGAAAATGATATTACAAAGACAAACTTAAATTAACTCATAGGTGATGAAAAATGTTTGGGAACAAAAACACAAGTCAGCATGTAACCAGTGCAAATTAACTTGTGACTGGAAGCATTATCACACATCAAACACTAACTATTTTCATCTGATATTCTAGACCAGTAGTCTTCATAGAACCTCTTGAGCTTGAAGATGTTTTTGTGGTACCCCATTCCACACACATACTTAGAAGAATATAATTCAAAATAATATTTAAAGTAGATCAACATGTTATAGGTACTTTATGTAAAGGCAATTAATATAATTTAATCATTATTAATATAAATTTTTGATCCAAGTGTCACCTACCCAAGCTTTATATTTAGTAACTGGGGTATGTGCTTGCTTTTTTTCACACAAATTGTCGAAGCCTAGGTCTACTAAGATTAAATGCAATCGCATTACGTATTCTGAGTTTAACTTGTTTTAATACTTTGTTTTTGTAGACACTTACATTGAGAAATATATTTCACTTAAATATAATTTTCTGAATGTCATTAAAATGTTTATAGCTGTGTGCCTTATCCTAAATTTGCAATAAAAAATTTAGGAGCTGTTCTTGCTTAAATCTAGATTTTAAAATCAAATCTGTTGATTATGCTGATAAGTTGTTTCCTCTCCTTCATTATAGGAGTTTCTTTCCACAAATACAAAAAAAGTGCATTGTCCATTAGAAAACTATTTAGTTTTGCAAGACATTGTGCTAATGAGTATAAAATTATCTCATGGAACCCGATATAGTAAACAATAAAACTTTCCCTATCTAGTAGGAAGTATATTTTCTCTATACACAAAGAGATAGGCTTTAGATACTTTTAATTATACAAATTTCATAGAGAATGTGAATCCATTTTGATAACAATTCTCTTAAAGAAACAAGAAGCATAGAATTGTTCACTTTAGAATCCATTTTTGAAGCAAGTTTGAAAATTCTTTGACACATTGTGCAATAAATTGCAATGTTAATAAAAACACAGAAAACTTTTTACATACATAATTTCTCAAAAAAATTGTTCGTATAATTTTAATACCAAATTACTAAAAAGCATGCTATAGTTATCAATATAATACATATACAGCTCTTTAAAAATTAACTTTTTTTTTACCTGCCAGTTTGTTTCAACATATCTAACATTTTTGCTTGAAAGACAGGATCTACAGCTTCAACACTTACACCCTACATAAATAAAGTACTGTTAATGATTTATACAAAAGATATTCTGCAACAAGACAAAAAAATATCAAAATATTATAAACATTATATTTCAAGAAATTCTGAATACTGATTCTCAATAACTTAAAAAAATTAAATAATTCTAACACTTTTGATAAGTAGAAAATAGGATGTAGGAAGGTAAAGAACAGTAAAAATACTACAAGTAAATTTTTTACGAATAAAGCCTCCTTGGCAAAAGTTGCGAGTTGAAGGCACCATTCTGATAACTTTATTTTGCAAACAATCTTATTAAGTAGCCATTTACAATTTGTGCATAATTACAATGATATCATTTAGCAGTTGAAAGATATTTGTTTTATCAATATTCAATTTTTTTTATTGATTAAAAAAATTAAATAATCATATTTCAAAGGACTTTTAAGATGTTTATTATTATTTTTTTGTAGAACTGCAAATTCTTTCCTTTAGAATTTATTTAATTTCATTGATATAGAAATATTAAAACTTTGATCTTCTATCTAACCAATAATGTTCTTATTCTTTTCTTCATTATTATATTTTCAAGCTATATATATATATATATATATATATATATAGGACTTGTTTTTCCTACAGATTTACTTAACCAACTAAGTATTTAAGGAAAAGAAATAAAATAATTAACTATTCATGTGTTTCTTGGATTATTCTGCTATTTCCTCTAAAACTCCATATGGATTTGAAAATCAAATTACATTCATTTACTAATTTCATTCACAAAATTTAAGTATTCTTTAACTAATACAATAGAAAATATTAATAAAGTCTCAACTTCAATTTCTGTTCTGAAAGTTATAAGTTACTTCCATATTTATAAAGCCTTTGATTTCCATAAAAGATAAGAAATAACAGTAAGTTAACAAGAAAGTACAAACTTAATTACTATGAAAGGGCTTGGTAAATATGGAAGTAATTTATAAATTTTAATTTGAATATAATTTTACAAAATCTTAACACACAACATTTATTTTTTAAGAATCAAAAAGTACACTTACATAATCATGTACAATCAAAAATTTTAATTACAAGTATAATTCATTTTTTATATAAAAACTTATACTTACAGTTCCTGACTGAGGCATTGCAAAAACATCAATGACACGCACAGTATAATCATCAACAAATTCACCAAGCATAAGACCCATAACTTCCATAGGAACACCTGCACGTCCATGTTTCAACATCTACAGAATTACATTCAAGAGATCAAAAAAGTTCATCAGAATATGGATTAGAAGGTGTTAATCCAATTTTAAATGTAATTCTACAAAAACTTACAAATTTAAGTGAAATATATATGTATATTTTTAATAATAAGTTAATTGTTAAAACAAGGCACTTAAAACTATAAATATTTTATAAATATGAATTATTTTAGTAGTAATCAAACTATCAAAATCATACAAAATGCAGATGCTAAATGAAAGATACATATTTTTTTTTTTAATTATTAACTCTTTACTTAAAAAGCAATGATAAAATCTTATTCTAGTTTAAACTTAGATGATAACTTTAAAATTTGGTCCACAAAAGCACGTTATTCAAATTTAGTCTTTGGAACTGGATGTCAGACACTAACACTGACTAGAGCTTATAGACATAACTTTTTACAACTGATAAAATTTGATTAAAATAATTAAAAATACATATGTAGACAAATGTATTTGTTAATTTAATCATTAATAGCCAAAAATTAACAGAAAAGAAAATGCCTAACTAAAAAGTTTTCAGAAACCGGTAAACATTTACTGTACGGTCACCCTTGGCGACTTTTTCAAAATCTAGCCAAAAGTCGCCAAAATGGCGACTTCTTCTACGAACTAGATTTAAAGAAAACAGTGTAGTGAAAATGTTGCCTGCGCAAAATAAATGGCGGCCAAATCACTGAAAACGATAATCACAGTCTTAGAAGAACATTCACTCTCTTTCATATTAAAATCAAAATTACTCTGACTCACCCTCAAATAAACCTGAACTAAAATGTCATTCGACTCAATTAAAAAAAAAACCTTTCTCACACTCCTTTTGACGTCATGCATTTGTCTTTTCACCTTAGATTTACACCTCCACTTATATCATGCCTTTCAACCAATTTCATATCCTTACCACATTTACAACACTCATATCTATCCGCAATGAAACCTGCTTTCATACAAAATTCAAACGTTTCCTTCCCTTTTCTAATCCATACAAATACCTTAAATTAACATTCTCATCATACCACATAACATCATTCTCACAAAACATTCTCGCACTTACCTCAGACATTCCCCATACAACAGACATCACAAAAATTTCACGAAAAGAACGCAGTAGCTGAAGACTAAAAAAAACACAAGTACAACGTGGTCGAACGAAAATTTAAATAATGGCAGCTACATTCTTGTTGTCCAATAGGGTTACTGTAATTACTTGTCGAGTCGGATGGGGGTTGCCATATAAAAAGATTTATCACCAATTTTTTAAAAAAATGCGCCAAGGGTGACCGTACAGTAAATCTGTTCCCAGAAACTTTTTAAAAGTGTATATTCCACTACTTTGAATACAATGTAGTGTGATTTTCAAAAATTTGTTCCCTATTGACAACTTTTTTCTTAGATTCTTGCTTGCATCAAATGAATTTTCTATTCTTTTCTAATGTGGCAACTTTATTTAAATATATTAATTCCTACTTAAAAATAATATAGAATCCTCCTTCAAGCAAATTTTTTTCCAATACATTTTTAAAATCCTCAATCCTCAAATGCAATTCATTCTCAGCAGCTTTCCAAAACTCAGATAAATTAGCATTAAACTAGTCAAGCATTTAAAAAATACCAAATTTCAAGCAATTATTATATTTTGTAGCATGCCAGTTTTGTGCACTTATTAACAATTTTCACAGTAAATTTTTTTGGTGCTAAAGATAAACTCAAAACACTTTGAATTACAATGATTTTGATGTGAATTTTTACAACCTTTTCAATTTTTCCAAAGTTATATATTTTAAAATTAATGTCCTTTTTATTTTTTCAAAATTCTCGTAGAAAAACAGTCGTGAAAAATTCCGTTATGTTTCAGTTATTCTTTGTTTCTTCTACATAATGTATAGGAAGTAAAAATCAATGCAATGAAAAACTGAACATTGAAAATTAAAAACAAAAAAACAGAAGAATACATACACAAACATAACATACAATAATGAAACAATTGTGTATTTATAATAAGTCATTCTTCTAATGAGTGTCATTTTAAGACCTTTTATTCCTCAATTTTTTTGATACGACATTATTCTCAGTGCACTAATTCAATTCTTATAAGCGAAAGTATTGAAGTTAAATTATATATGCTAATATAATTTCTAAGTTTAAAAACCAAATATATATTTATTTCACAAAATGATCTTTGGTGATATAATATTTGTACATTAAAATCCAAATTAGATGTAAACCAATCAACCCCTTACCTGCTGCAGAAAAGTTATGCAACTTGCATCAAAGTGATCAGTTTTTACAACATGAGTGCATAGTTATGCCGTATATTGGGGGGAAAGAAAAGATACAAATAAGTAAATCCTTCTCTGAAAGCAGTAAATCCTTTGCAAACACTATCAAGGTCATTTTATTGTATTCCTAAGCATTCTGAATAGTTTTACTGGCAACACAATTCAAAGGAATGTATTTCAGAAAGATGAATATATTTGCCAGGTGCAGTTAATGCAGCAACAAAGTAAAGCCCATAAATATGCTTGCTGCAGTTAAGGGGTTAATCAATAAAAGATATTAGATAAGTAACAAATAAAAATAAGAACAAATTCAATTTAACAGAAATTTGATAAACTGAACCATTATTTCAAAAACGTACAAAATTTTATAAGTTGTAACATGTATAATAAATGAAGACAACACAATCAGAATTTAAATTTCAAAATAAATTATTACCTTCAACAAAGCCAAAGATGAAATATAAACCTGCTCAGCCGTATCAACAGCAGCTCCATCTGTAGGAGGAGGACCCTAAACAGATTTAAAGTATGCATTTATAACATTTACTAATTATCAACCACTAAATTGTAAAATACATAAATGAAACATAAAAATTAAGAAATATAACTAAAATGCTTATTTTCTACTATAAGGTTTTAGTATAGGTTTTATATAATTTTTGCAATACAACTTTTAAAAAAAGGAAACATGAGTCTTAAACATATATAAGTTACACATGTTAAAAGATACACAGCTCACAGATGCAGTACATGTTCAAATGACAAATTCATTCTTTTTTTACATTAAGTTCAGCAAATTTTAAGCCTACTCTTAATAAGTGTACTATTTAAGCCTAATATGACAATTAAAAAACTGAACTTGACAATAGAGCATTACCACATCAGTTCAATGATCTGGTGATCATTCAATATAAAGTATTATGAAAAACATGTTTTGCTTTTAATTACTTGTACTCTCATTACCATTTCTACATTTTTTTTTAATTTTAACCAAAAATTTTGAACTTTCATTTCATAATATCATAAGTAAACTTAATAAAACAATAATCATTTAATAAAAATTCTTGTACCAAAATGACATATAATTCTTAATTTAAGTGAAAAACAGAGTTCCACTGGTACTTTCGTATTATCGCAACCTATTGGCAACATTATACAAAACGAAGCACCTGGTTGCCAATTACAAAGCATACAAAACATAGGAAATTCAGGTTGCCAGCTTGGCAAGTTATTAATAGAATTGGTGACTGTTGTGATAATACACACCATACTTCTCAGATTCAACTGTTTTTCAGATTTCTAAGTGTTATAAGAATTTTATACTTTCAAAATGTTTATTTTGATAACACTAATATGCTGGAAATTGAAATTATTCAAATAAAATCACAAGTTCAGCATTCTTAAATTAGTAGTTTTAAAGATAAATGTTTTTTAAGCAAAAGTAACAAAAAGAATATTCTTAAGAGATACTAGTTTAGACCAGCACATTGACTGGAAAGAGTAATTTGGCTAAAAACACCACTATTACTATTTCCACAGAGAATGCAATGACTTGGCGAAAACTATATTAAATTTTAGCCAGATAAAAAGTCTTTATATAGTTTTTATTTTCTGTTATTTTATCTTAAGTTCTTGCCTTTCGCTGAATTTGGAAGTTAGTCCCTGGGAGAACAGGAGGTAAGAAATCCCACCTTTTGGAAGTTGCCAACTTCTGCAACTCTGTCCTCAGTGCCCCCCCCCCCCAAAAAAATTCCTAACTTCAACAACATTTTTTTTTTTTTTTTGAAGATGCCAGTATTCTGTTACTACAAAAGATTTTCAATTTGGCAGCTTTATTGGGATGATTTTCACCATTTTTTAGCTATTCAGCTCTCTCTGAAGAAAATGGTAGGCTTTCTAATCAGATAATTCAACTAAAAGTACTAAAAAAAGGGAACTTTCTCTAATACACTCTGGATCCATGACCTTTTTCTTTAACTCTTAGATTTTTGGATATTATGATGTAGCTATTTTCCTTTATACTTATTTTTTATCATTAATAATGATGATTCAAATTATATTTTATCCTGTTAAGTACTTTACTTGGTGAAATTGTCGAATCGGCCACTGGTCCGCCAAATTATGAAAAATGGCT
Organism: Trichonephila clavata; assembly: GCA_019973975.1. Classification (NCBI taxonomy): domain Eukaryota; kingdom Metazoa; phylum Arthropoda; class Arachnida; order Araneae; family Nephilidae; genus Trichonephila; species Trichonephila clavata. The sequence goes on along the minus strand of BMAO01011116.1, from coordinate 2,183 downwards.
AATTTGGCGCATTTTGTGTTTTGGAGTAGCAACCCTACTACAACACGATCTGACTTCTCCCTCACTGATCCAAAAATCAAAAGGGTTACCAGATTTGGCGCTTTTATCGATTTTGCGAGAAATCACTTGGCGGGATAAGTGGCCGATTCGACAATTCAACCCTTTACTTTTATGACAGTAAGGCAATTTTTTTGTAATACAGAGCTTCTAAGTAAGCAAACGCATATTTTTATGTCATGGGATATACAGTGGTATAATGTACACCCCTGCATTGCAAGGTAGGAGGAGGTCTTAAAGTTTAACTGATGCCAAGTATGTGTCCGTTGTAAGATCCAGCTTGGTGCCCAAAACCCGACTTTGCAGAAGGACCCTAACATTCTCGGTTATGTTACTGGGGATATAACTTCACAACCAAGTTTAGATTGGCAAAAGAAATGAATGACTAGTATAATGGCATTATTTCATGTAAAATATGATTCTTCAATGGATTTCAAAATGAATGCAAGAAAGAGAAATACAAGAATTAACAACAAGGAAAATATTAAATGGATTTTTAAAATAGGTAATCATACATTCAATAAATATTATATTCCACTAAATATTACATTCAACACAAAACTAGTTAACACTAATGTTATTAATAAATTTATTTGTTCATTGGTAAAGAATGGAATTGTATAATAAGTATTAGTAATAAACTATAAAAATTCAATTGGTTAAATCAATCTGTCGAAACAGGTAATGCACAAGTAAACAGATTTTGGATATATTCTTACAAATCAATAAAGTCACTTGTACATTCAGTGATCTTTCATTAAATAACTATTAACCTTTCATGATGATTGTCTTCAATATATATTTAACAGTTTGAATCAGAAAATTTATCTTTTAACTTGAAACAATAGCATTTTTTATTGCTGATTATGTCAAATAGTTGATGGAATACATAGATATTATGCCAAAATACATTTATTGGAAAGAAATAAACATTAACATACCTGTCCAAGACTAGCCAATCCTCCACCAAGTCTTAAAAGTCGATCCATTCTATGAATAAAGAAATAAAGTTCAACATTTTTTAAGTGCAATAGAAAGCTTAGTTATAAGTATTTTATATTCGCTAATATTGTAATTCAGAAAAAACGATTATTAACGAACTTGAAGAAGAAAAAAAGGTAAAGAATCAAAACTTACATTCAAAAATTACCGATAAAATAACAATGACAATTACTAACGTTTTCAATCTCTGTAAATGAATGTGCAGATTCGGTTTTCGTAGAAACCGGTTACAGTTAGTACATATTTTTGTTAAGACAACACAATGAAAAATGTGAGCCGACAGGTAGTAGATTTATTGAGAATGGGCATGATATTCATTCAAAGCGCAATTTCATTAATAAAACTATCTATCTAAAGCCCGAATAATCATCTTTTCAGCGTAAGCCAAAACCAGGGGAACAGAGAATCAATTAGGTTTTGGAGGGCATTCTTAGGAATGTGAGGTATTCGCAGGTGGAACAATGATGACTGCAGTTCCGATAGTGACAGATAAAAGGAACAAACAAGGCCGGACGTGTAATGCGCAATTTCGTTGGCAGCACCTATTCCTATAATCTACAAACAAGGCTGGGTTACTTTGATATTTTTGGCCTCTTTTTGAAAATCGCCAAGTTCATCGTTGGCTTAATTGAACCTACTAAAATCATTCTTGCTATAGCGCTCGTGCTGGAAGGTTCGTATATAAAATTCTAGCGGGGAGATTTATTGATTAGGTATTTTATAACTTTGAATTATAATGTTTGATTGTTACATTTTTTTGCAGTTTTTATATTGTATCAATTTCCTGTTAAGTTTTCCATCATTTTAACATATTTGCTGATTTATGGAATTTCTAACTTATGTGAACAACTAAAAACTTTGATTCATAATTTTGAATTATTATTATTTTACTCTTTTTATATTGTATTTTTATTTTATTTTGTGCTTTGATTTGATGTAATTAACATTTTCCGTTCATCGACTTTCTAGCTTCTGCCGTGTAAAAGCTCGATTCTCCGATCACGTGAATGTAAAAATTTTATGCTTTGATTATTTATAATGTTTTAATAATACGTTTTAAAATTTCCAGGTATTTACCATTGTAGTAGATTCATTATTTTTTTAGTTCCTGCTGGGTGATTGCC
>BMAO01011114.1:0-96262 GCA_019973975.1 Trichonephila clavata | reverse complement strand
TACAGTAACCACAATTAATAATAGAGGTTAAAATAAGGGGGGGAGTTATATAAGATATTTATTGCAATGTCTAATAACAATATACCTCATCTATATTCTTAATATTTAAAAAAATTCTACTACAGTTCATTTTATTTTTCATAAGCAATAAATTATTTTTGTAACCGATAAAACACGTTATCGAACATTTTACGGATTTTTTTTTTTAATTTAGCTTCTGTTTCGTATATATTTCTGTCATTGAGCATTTTTATATACCCATATAGTATGTAGAAAAAGCATTATATTAATAATGACATTCTACTTGATATTCTGATTCATATTAAAAAAATGATAGGTTGGATGTCGCATTATGTAGCAAAAATTCGATTTATGGAAATTTATCAATAAATTTGATTTCCTTTATATATTTCTTGAAAATATTTCCTGAATATATATATCTATACACTTTTAGAACAATTCCTTCCCTGAACTTGTTTACTCGTTGTTTAATTTGATATTCCAACAATATCAAGTTTTTATGGCTGTTTTAAGAATTAAAAATTACATTTCATATTAACATTTTTAACAATTGAACAAAGGGAAAAATTAGTTTCTGTAATTGAATGTAATAAGTGTGTGAATCAAAATATATAAGATTAATAAACATTTTAAATCAATTACAATATATAAATTTGTTTATTTATCTGCATTATTAAATTATTATAAAACTGACATTATTGAAAAATGACTAGTTTCTTTATTAATGTCGCATCTAAAAGCAACGTCTGTGTGTTGTAGACTTCATATTTTAACGTTGGGAAAGACACGAGAACAACTAGCACCTCAATCTCTAAACTTCCCAACCATACCAACGTGAGGACTTTGAGCCTCGACAGGTTTAACGCACATCAGTCGTTCTACACGGCTGGCTCTCGGAGGATCCAAGAATAGAACCATGATTTTGCAGAAACAATACCCACCCAGATTTTTGTTACCAGGACCACTCAGGTATCGCAGCGACATAACTTTTTCTCCCTTAATGATAAAAACAATAATTTGAGAATTCGTATATATAAATGTTCGAAACATAGAACGTACGAGCACATAATGAATAAAAAGAATAACGACACGAAAAACCCCACATTTGATTTGTAATTTCCTACCTACGGAACTACATACAACGTGTATATAATTATGAAACTTTTCTTTTATTTACTTCTTTTTTTAAAATACACAAAACATGATAATAGTAACAAAGTATTTGAAACATCTCTTTTGCTTTTTTCTTATTATTAAATAAATAATTAAGTATCAAAATACATTAATTATAACAGATACTTAAAATACATTAATATAAAAACGTAAAATTGATAGATAATTTTCAACATAATGGAATAATAAATGGTGCATATATATTTAAACAATTAGAGATTTTCTCTTAACTTTTTTAAGTAATTTTTGTTTTCATCAATTAGACTTTATTTTTTTCTTTCTAATACTTGTGAAATGTTATAGTATATAAAGTTAAAATTCTCTACTATAGAGAGTTGAATAATCAACAATCATTGAAACTGAGAAAAACAGAAATTGTAAGTTAAACCAGACATAAGATTTTAGAAAGGATATATTGGAAGTTATTAAAAAAAATAGATTTTAAATATATAAATAAATGAATTGATACTGCAGTATTAAAACATTGCTGACTTAGGACAGCTCTTATGTAAAATAAATAAAATAAAAGTGGTGTTGAACATGTTCTTCGAACAACCAATCATCTCCCTTTCTGTTAATAATACGAGCAAAAAGTTATTGAAATAATGGACAGAATATCTAAATCTATCGTAAGAAAAAGTAATTTATCTAAAAATTGCATTAAAAAATGCTTAGCCCACGTTAAATCTTGCTTATATTATATATATATATATATTCACCCTACTTTTACATAAATTATTTTATACATAAGAGCTGTCCTAATTCAGCGAAGTTTATAATACCCTGTAGCATCCATATTTATTATTCTTTAAATTCTATTACTTTATCATTTCTAATATATTCTTTCTAAAATCTTAAGTTTGGTAATCTTACAATTTCATTTTTCTTCAGTTTTGATGATTCTTTACTATCCATACCTCTATAGTAGAGAATTTTATCTATATACAAGGGGTGATCAAATGAAAAGTACGAAACGAGATAAAAATGAAACAGTTAAATATTTCCATATTCCGCCAAGGGAGAATGTAGCGAGACATCTCGGATGCCATTGGAGACTCTGACTGGATCGGATCATGCGCGGGTGCCCGCATGCGCAGGAGAGAGCAAAGGCTCTTATAAAAAGCGGCGTCCAAATGATGCGAGCACAGAATTACTCGAGCACAGAAAAAGCATTAACTCCGATGTGTACTGTGAGACACTCCGACGCCTACGCAGGTCCATCAAGAACAAAAGACAGGGGCTGCTCACGGAGGGTGTGGTTCTGCTCCATGATAACGCGCGTCCACACGTCTCCAGAGTCACACAAATGGAACTGGACAAGTTCCAATGGGAGACGTTGGACCATCCGTCCTACAGTCCGGACATGTCACCCTGCGATTTCCATGTGTTTGGTCCACTAAAGAAACACCTGAAAGGAAAGCGCTTCAACTCGGACGATGTACTCAAGGACACTGTGAAGGACTGGGTCTCGTCACAGCCACAGGAATTCTGGAACAAGGAATCCTGCGGCTTGTTCATCAGTGGGATCGTTGTGCTCAGGCCTATGGTGTATATTTTGAATAAAGTCTATATTTGTACCCACCGTGTCGTTTCGTACCTTTTCATTTGATCACCCCTTGTACACACACATATATATATATAAACTTTCTGAAACGTTATCTCCTTTTTTTTAATCCATTTTGTTTATTATTTTTGCTTGTCTTGTGCTTTATAAATCTTTCATCTACAATCATTGGGCATAAAGGGAAAGAAAACAAAATTTTGCCTTTGTTATCGGGTGACAGGATGTTATTTTTAAAGTTTATCTCTCTATTTCTCAACAATGGAAGTTTAAACTTCTCGTCGGTGATTTTTTTATTTATTTCTTAAATTTCTCCTTGATTTTTTACGTGCAATAGTTTTGTAATCAGTTTTTTTCCCTATTTTTTTCTTTCTTCATTTGTAGTTAAAATTGACATCGAATTTGTAAAACAAATTGATTTCTCTCTATTCCTTTCTAAGTTTTGGTAACTTTTTTTAAAAAAATATCTTTTCTGTTTTTTTTAATTTTTTTATTTCAACTTTTGTATTAGTTTATTAAGGCTGATTTAATGGTTAGATAATACGATTTTCAAATCCTTTTATGGCGCAGGCTATTGCTTGCCGTTCCTAGTTTCTGACGGATTTCTTTTACGAGTTACAGTGTTTTCCGCACCGAATCTATCAAGCGCTAAGATAAAGGGAGGCAGAAAGGAATGTCCTAGTAATTAAAGAATAAAACTCTAATGTTGAACCACGCCTCTACAAGCAAGATCACCATTTCAATAATTACTTCGCTCATTTTGAGCATAAAATAATGGATTTGGGAGGAAAATTATAGGAAATTTGAAATGAAGGTTAAAATTAAAACTTGTGGGGATATATAAAGAAAGTTTAAAAATAAATTGCATGTTTTCGTAAAATAATGAGGGAAATACTTAAATCAGGCATACTTTCAATGTTAATTACACTCTGATGTTGAAACACAGTTACAAAAAAAAAAAAAAAAAAAAAAAAAACAGAATAAAAAAGCTCTTTAGTTGATAGATTTATAAAATTTATTTATCACTGAATTTCTGACATTACGCATTAAATTCATCGTTGCAGTAATTTAGATTTAATTTCCTCAAAAGAATGTGTGGCGAAGTTTCGTGGTGGAAGAGAAAATATTAACCCTTTAACTGTTTAGTATTTTGATTACATAAATTCATAAATTGTCAAATGTTTTTTTGAAAAAATCAAAGTTCAGTACAAAATAAAATATACTTAGTGTTTAAAAATTGATATTTTGAAATAAAAGCATAACATACATATTATAGGTTGTCGTGTGTTATAACCTCCCCTAACATTATCCTCATCTCGTCTAATATTACTTATACTTAAATGTGTAAGCGAGTTAACGAATTCACAAGATACATTTACAAATAACAATATTTAATAATTTTTCTTAATCAAGGAAGGTCATATACACTATTCAAATATAAGAACAATAAAATACAGTGGAGAATGAGAAGGGGTCACTAATTGCGGAACTACGAAATCTAAACTGAATTCACGAAGGATAAGCGCGTACAATTACAACTACGCACGTATACGTAATTATAATTCTTGAATCACTAACCTGATTTCTTAAACTACGTCAGGTTCGTCTTGTAGGTTATTTGAATCTTGATTGGATCACGGCTAGAATTCCTTCTTTAATATACAAAATCTATCTTCAGCTTTTCTCGTAGCTTTTCTACGGACTAATTTTATCAACAACTGCAAGTTGGATTCCCGACGGTTCGATTCACTTTATTTTACAAAACCTACTTCTTCACTTGACAACTATTACTCATTTCATTTCATCCTCCCTCGATAACTCGCTAAACCCGAACTTATATAAAATATCTCATTTGCATAAATCACGCTTTGGCTCCCGGTGGAGATTGGTTGAAATAAATAAAATTTAAAAGAAATATGTAGAGGATTAGTAAAGATCCGTACAGATCCATCACAAGGTTCTTATAGTAACGTCATATTTGTATGAGGTGGTTGCCACACAACTTGACAGCGGTAAAGTTCGCTTCTAGTGGAGCATTATTTTCTAAAAAAATAATAATGAATTCCTATTAGTATTCACTAATTCACTTTGTGTGGTATTATTGGAAACACTTTTTTAGCACAGACCAATTCCGCAATCATTACGCCAGAAGCGTGTTTCCTTCATTGTGTTTTTTCATTTGCATTCCTTTTTTGAGCTACAGACCTCGCACTGCCCTGTATGCTTTCTGTTCGTAGAAATAGGATGAATATGGGATGTAAAATGTCATTCAGTAACACGGGCAAAGTTATCTACTGTAGATGGTCTGTCAATATTCTTTTGTATAGAAACTGCATCATCATATTTATGTAAAAACTCGTTGATAACTTGGATTCAAATCGTAAATTATAATACGTCTCTCAACTGCCTTTTTGTTGAGTAAAAGTGAGTTTCAGAGTACCTTGTCCAGTAAATGTAAAAGTACCTTTTTATAATATTTTTCTGGCATTGTCGGATGAAAGGATGTGTCCTGACCCCTGAGCTATCTACACCTACCATAGTTAGATTGCAGCCCAAACCCAACACACGCTTTAGTTAAAGTATATCTTCATTCTATTTTTATTTTTGAAGTTTATCATTGAAATATCATGAATATTGCTGACCAAGAACACTATTTTCTTATCCTTTCACCTTATAGCAAAAATTCCTACCTCTTTGAAAAGAATTTATTTGCCCTACTTATAATTTTCTTTTAGCAAATACCTATTGTTAAATATCGCTTGTTTAGCTTTACTGTGCCATAAATATCTGTTTTTTGAGCAAAAAGTAAATATGCAAATTGGATATGTTATAGTTATCTACAATCACACAATAACTATTTCAAGAAAGCGAATTAATAGGTGAATAACTCCCGATATGTATTTTTATTTGTAATTTATAAGCCATTTATTTGTATTCGTTGGCGACAAAATAATGCAGTAAGAAACGTAAAAAAATAAGTTTGTTAAAAATAAACTTTAAATAATACAAATAAAATATTAATTAAAAAACAACTATAATTTTTTCTAAGTAATTTTTTTTCATATTGATCCCTTAAGGAATGTTGGAATAGTTTATCTTCAGATGTCTTACATGGTGTTGTTAGTTTTATAACTTTTTAAATGTGATTGGAAAAATATTTGTTTAATCTTGGGAAAAATCTAAGACCTTATTTATTATTTTTAATTTATTAATACAGAGTATTATATTCGGGATCTTTAATAGATGTATATATCTAGGAAATGAGGTGCATGTATTTGGATTTTTGTCTCATACCTTTTGATTATTTCATGACTGAAACTGAGATAAAAGAGGAGATCTCCTAAGGATTTTCTATAAAAACCAATGTGTAATTTTTATGAAAATGGTGTCACAAACTGTTAACCTATTTAGGATCAAACATTGAAACATTTGATTTAGATACTACGATCAGTATTCCAACTAGCCCAAAGTCTTCAGACAAAAGTACCCAAAGACATTGAATTATGCCAGTTTCCGTTAAAACACTGAATTGCAAACAAAAAAAATTACATTATTTTCAAATATTACTTTTCTAGCCGGTGAGACAGTATATTTATTGCTTGTGAGGGGTGATTTATTGCATAATTTTTCACACGGAAGTTATTCAATAATTCATTATATTTTTAGTTTTGCTCTTACGGAATAATAAGTAATACTTATATAAGTAAGTATAGATTTAAGAAGCCTATTATATGTGACATTCTTCCTGAACACCATGCACAAATAAATTGGTTCCATAATCCAATTATTATTACTTATTTTGCTTGGGTTTTAAATCATATCAACAATTTTACGTAAAAGTCATTTCAAAAATGGAAAAACAAGCAGATTTTAAACAAAGTTGACTCAATTGTTTATTTTAATCATGGTAAGGTTTTCAGAGTCATTTTATGCTTTTTGATCAAAATTAATAAAAGCTAAATGATGAGTCTCACAAGCAAATGGAAAAAATCAAAACGTAAAATAATAGTTGAGGGGGATCACCAACTTGTGACGAACTGTTTTTTAAGCATTTTTAGAGAATTTTTTGACGACCAGTAAAAAGATAGAACTTTAAATTTTTTATCATTTATTTTTTTTTGTATTTTAAGATTATGTATATTAATTATTAGCCAAAAATATCCAATAGAACGTGAGTTATAGCGTTCTGAACACACCCGCCTCGAAAAAATGGACGCTCACTTCCTCCACGATTCCGACTGATTGGCTTATATGAAATAAAAAAAAACTAACGGTGTTTTAGTCTATAAGCTTAAATGCACCAAATGGGCTATACTAAATTGAAAATATAGATCATTGGATTTTTGGTGGATTTCTGAAGAAAAAGTTTCGAATTACATGGTTTTTTTGTTATGTTTTTCTTGTAAAAAATAGAAATATTTTGAATTTTGGAATGATCGTAATCCATTTGGTGCGTATGTATGTGCTGAGACTACCCTATAAATTTGAAGTCGTTCGGCCACACCGTTCTTGAGGTATGATGGATGAAAATTTGAAAAACGCAGTTATTAGAAAAAAGCGCTTAAAGTTTCAAGTCCAATTAAAAAACAATGAAAATCTTAGCACCAAGCATCGCCTCAGTCATAGATGAATGTTGGTGAAGACTAAAATAATTTCGATGAAATATTCAATAGCTATAGATATTTCCTTTTAAACCTCTACAAACTTGTATGAATGTATATTAGCATAGAAGGGCCAATGGTATCAAGCCGACTGTACATAACAGGCCGAGCCTTCAATTGCCAACTCAGCGCTCCGAACAGCTGCTCTTTTAACGCTTGCTTCTTTATAACGACTTCGAATTTTAAAAAATCACTTTACCACCGTATTCTAGACATGTCAAAAAAGCAATTTATGATGAAAAAAATTTGATTTTTTGAACCCATCACATGGGTGAACCCCCTTAAATCAATACTTGTTTATCTATGAAACAATCTCAAATAAAGAGAGTGATCCAGCAGTAAGTAGTATGTTTTCGAAACTTCCATTGCATGTCAAAAGAAAACTTTATATTCCAATGATTCAGTTATTGTTCTTCAGCACACTATCTCGAGTCTTAACTTGAACGTGGTCAATCTGGCTTTAAAACTGATTATCATGATATTGTGTACTGCAACCATAATGATTATAAAGAACAGTTTATTCAAAATTTGGTTACATTGTCTAATTACTACTTTTATTAACTTTGTATTATTTTGGAAAATATATTGAAACGCGTACAATAACTGAATTGAATCTTTTGAATTATTTTAAATAGATAGAAAATGTGTGGATTATACATTCGTTACTTGTTTTGTTTTAATTATTGTTCCTGTTAAGACTGAGTATGATATTTGATCGAATATCTCATTCCTGTAATTTTCTAACAATCAAGGCTTAATTTCCTTCTTTTATTAATACATTGGAACTCTTATTGATCCGCACAGCGATTTTTAAAAGGAGAATTAGAACATACAACTTGAGTAGGAAGGAACGTTTAAATATTCAAAGCTAATAATTAAGTTACAGAAATTAAGATACTTCTTGAATATTTAATACAGTTTAATGGTGTGAATTAATCGTGACTTTATTATCAGTAAGTTTAATATACAAGAGCAAATTATATTTATATATATATATATAAACACTGGTGAACAAAAGTTAAGCATAATTGATAATTATGTGAATAAAGAAGGAACTGTAAATCAGAATGGCGGGAAACGTGATATACGAGTGTAAAATGGTTATAAAATAAGGAAGCAAATCAAAAGAATGATAATAATTAATTTTATTATCCAAAGTAGCAGTTTGAAAGAAAACTAAGCAAAGCAAGGATTCACACTTTAAAGAAAAAATGAAAGAAGACATTAAATAAAATACTGATGCTGCAGTTTAATAAGGCGTGTGGTTACAACTGACAGCCAGGCACGCTGCACGACGATTTACCATACTTGCTATGAGATGATGAATGAGTTGTGGGCTCAAACGGTTCCAAGCTTCTTGGAGAGCTCTCTTCAGTTCTGTAACGGAGCTTGGTGGGGACGAAAGGGCTGGGATTTAAATCAGGGGAGTTCGCAGGCCACGACATGCACTAGATCTTTTCCGTTTCAAGGAAGTCATCAATCAGCACCACTCGGTGACATGGCGCATTATGAATATGAAGTCAGGACCGACAGCACCTCGAAACAAGCGAACATAAGGCTCAAGAACTTCGTCTCAGTATTTTTGAGCAGTGACAGACCCCGTGTCAAAGAAATGGAGATCTGTGCAGCCGTCCATCATGATGCCTGCCCATAACATTACCCCCTTAATAGAAAATTACGTATTCCCGTTATGTTTCCTGGTTCAAAACGTGTTCCACGTTCTCTCCATATCGTTACCCGCCGAGAATCACTACTCAGACTAAACCGGGACTCGTCACTGAACATCACATTGGCCCACTCTCCCACACTCCAATGTTGATGTTTCAAACTCCAGTTCAAACGAGCGCGTTTATGCGCAGACGTGAGGGGAATGCAAACTGCTGGTCTTCTGGCATACAGGCCAGCATGATTGAGTCTCCTGTAAAAAGTTTGTCTCGAAATTCGTATTCCTGTGGCGACTGTGAACTCCAAACTCAGTGCTCTGGCAGTAGTGCCCCTCTGACGTCGCGCACTTATTACCAGATATCGGTCTTGGCGAGAGGTGTTGACTCTTGGTCGACCTGATACTGGTTGTCGGGTAACATCTCCCGTTCTTTGAAACCTCTGCTACAGTCTTGAGATCACAGACTGGTTCACATTCAGAATTCGAAACACCTCGGTTTGTGATCGTGAGGATTCCAGCATTCCAACGATTTTTTCTTTCGTAAACATGTCCAATTGGCGTCTTTGTGCATTCATTCACCTTGTTTGATAGTTAACAACGTTCCTTCGCACAGCAGTTGCACGAAACTTGTCTGAACTGCCTATGCTGCGTGAATCGGTTTCTCTGAGTTCCAACATGCGCAAGTGTTTCGCGCAGGACGTAGTCGACTGAAAAGTTTTGCATAAACCAAATGTTTCTTCTTCACCCAATTAATATCCGCTAGAAATTTGGGATAATTTTACGAATATTTACTCCATGTTTTTCGCATTTTATGATTTGTGTTTAACTTTTGCACACCAGTGTATATATAAATAATTCTAATTTTAACTACCTTCCTATTCTTGAAGGCAATCATACTTTTAAATATTGATAAATATTTTGTTTTTGAATGATTATATGAACAATGCTACCACCAACAACTTTTATGTAAATTGGTAGTATTAACTATCAACAATGTTTAACATGAGTAAAAATGTTCAAATAGCTCAGAAGATATGTTTTTATTTGTAACTGAATTTTTAAATGAAATAAATAAATTCTTTGAAGTTCTATGAAAGATAATTAATAAGTTTAATGGATTTAGTTAAATAATTTTACAAACAAAAACATTTTATTAAAATTCACTTTGTATTTCTTAAGATAAAATAAAATTACATTAAAAATTTTCTAAGCTCCTAAGTATTTCTTTATTAATAATTACGGTGGTAGCAAAAATTACGGAAGCCGCGTAGAAAACATTAATTTTTTTGATGTTTTATTTCTCATAACATTAAGTTTTTCTAAAGTAAGACCATAAACTTATGCATCATTAGAAAGATAATTTAATCAAAATATAAATAAAATACTTTTATAAATTAAATTTTATTTCGACATCTTAAAAAAAGAAAATTGAAATACCTCGTCTATCTCACTATTGCTTCCTATATTTAACAATTGATACATTTCTTAGTTTAAGTTGTTGAATTTGTGTCCTCGTTGAGAATTGTTAGTAAACAAACTTTGTATTGACTATGGCTAATCTTAGTTCTGACCCTCTCATATTAATGGATGGCCCGGACTATCCATTACATCAGTGATTCCCAAAGTGGTCTATGAAGACCTGCAAGGGGTTCACATCAGCAAAAAAAAATAATTTGGAGGTTCATGCGGTGTAAATGGGGGGCTCTCATTAAAACCAAATCATGACTTTAATCTTTAAAAAAATTGATGTAGTAGAAACCAGATTTTAACATTTACTAAATATAGTGAGTTTAATTTGAGGTTACTAGGTGACAGCATAAATTTTATTAAGACAAAGATCATTTCAGCATTTCTTTCCAAAATTAAGCTAAAGAAGTATAATATTGGATGTCTTGAATGCCCTTTATTCAGATTTGGAAACTAGGTTTGAGATAGCTTTTTAAAGTAATACAAGAGTAGACAAGGATTTCATACAGTCACTTTGAAAAAAAATATCATATTACAATAGGAACTGATCAGAATAGATCCTAACGAAGATCTTAAAATAAAGTTTAGAAACGGATGTCAACAATTTTGGCTTTAAAAAGACATATCTGATATTTGTTGTAAAATTAAGGAAACTCATGAGAAAGATTTTAATTGCTTTTTCTAGTGAGAGGGAATTTCAGTTAGTTTGCCAATCTCAAAAACCAAAAAAAAGGGGGGGACCTGGACACTTAACTAACAAAGAAGATTTAGGGTTAAATCTAACTAGATTAATATATTAAATGTGGAACATTTGTTATTGAAGCACTAGATTCATCCCTCTCATTAAAAACATTTGATTGTTGTTCAGTTACTTTATGTATTAATTTGATTTTAATTTTAATTCACATTAACACGTTCTTCTTAAGTTTTAAGCGCTATATTTTACTATAGTTAAAAATTTAATTTTTTTAAAGTAAGCAGTAGTACCATCTGTCAAAAAGATATTTAAGTTGATAAATTTGCAAAAAAATTCTTATTAGGTAAGCAGGGTTCTTCCCGAAACCGAAAAACATGACAAGGGGTCTATGAGACAAAAAAAAAATGGGAACCTCTGCATTACATCGTCGACAATTCTTCGTGAAAGGCTATCACTAAAAAACAGAGATATTTCGGGATCCTTACTCCTAATAACCCTGATCCATTGTTCTGTTGTCCAATTAATATGGGCTTTAGCCCATTTTAATCTTTTAGATCTTTGTTTGAGGTATAAGAACTGCTGTTTTCTCAGAGTTCTAGCATTCAGATCAGATTCCTTCAGTGACAGTCGGGCATTCCTTTCAATAACCTTTGCACATTATAATTTTTTTAATATTCCCAAATGATTTTCTTCTATCAAATAAGCTTAGTCTGTCAAATTTTCTATCATTAGTTTATATTGGGTATTACTTTCTTAACTTTACCAGTTTTAATTTGTAATGATTGAGTCTCCTTTAATATTTTGAAACTTTTCGAAGTTTCTAAATTTAGTTAAGTTTCCATTAAATTCTCTTCTAATTTTTCATAACTGCATCCTTAATCGTGTAATTTTATTTATTTATATTGTTATATAGGTGTCCAGTTAACTGTTTGCGTTATTCCTATAATCTTATTACATTTTTTCAAACAACCAATTTACCAGCAATCACTTACACCAGACCATCTTTCAACACTCTAATAAATGAGTTGAATCTTACTGTAACCGGAATGGTTCATTATCAAAAGAAGAAGATGCTTGATTGGCTCTCTGAACACTCAAGATCATTAGCTACATTCAAACGAAGCAAAGCTACATCATATCGTTTAAAAATGTTCTTCTTTTCCCTCGTTATTTGGCTGTACCTTTTGATACAATGCGGATAATGAAGCATACTTTATTGCGTATTTTTAATTAAATTGTTTTTATAATGATATAGAATTTTGTAGCAATAACCAAAATGCATTATATATATATATATATATATGAATAATCAAAAACATAAGAAAATCTCAAAGAATTCCAAAATTCTGGTCACTAAATTATTTAAAAATACATTATTTTTAATTTAATTTTTTTTTCAAGTTTCTTAACGTTATCTGTGAAACGCTGATAGCATTGTACAATTAGCAACTTTCTTTCCCAGAAATTTTTAGAATCAATTTCTTTCGGACATTATTTTAAATTATAGTTCCTTTAGGGTAAAAATTTTTTCTGTTAAAAGATAAATTCTAAAAAAAATTGTAACTTTACAGAAATAAAGGTGTTTAAGGTCAAATCATTAGAAGAAAAACACTAGCTATATAATGAAAAAATATAAGTTCAACACATCTTATTGAAATAATTTAATAAATGTGCATTTTATTCTAAAAATGATTTTCGCTTAAGCTATTTAATTTTTATTACTGTGTGTTATCTGTTATAATGGAAATACTTTTTCCGATTTGTAATCTTAAGGCTACAAAAGTCTATAGCTAGTAAATAATTTATGAGATATTATTTATTTAGAATTTTATAAGAATAATATTTTGTTCTAGATAAATTTGTTGAGTATTATCTACACTGCTCGCCACGCAAAATGCAACAGCCTGAAGGAAGCAAGCAAACCATGTGAAATTCACATCATGCGTTGGCGGTGATGAAATATGCAAAAATCAATAGCATTATAACTCAGACGTACATCACGGGTGACCGCAGCGCCACTCACAAGCGCTACATATGGAGAGAACAGATTGGCGATTTGAAGTACGGCAATTGTTTTTCCGTGCGTGTTTTTGCGTAAGCTGTTTACTTATGCCCCGTGGAAGACATCGAACTTCTATTGATCAAGTTTCTGAATTCGACCGAGTAAAAATAGTAGTTTTTAGGGATTGCGGATTAACCTTCAGAGAAATCGGTTAACGTGTTGGACGAAACCAAACATCTGTGATACGGATCTGTCATCGCTGGATGCAGTAGGAAACGACGGACCGAAGGGGCCAATCGCACCCACCTCGTTGCATCACTGGCCTTGAAAGTAGGTGGATCGTGCGCATGGCAGTGATGGATCGTGCAGCCCCATCATGTTCCATATCACAACAGATTCAGTCTGTTACGCATCATTCGGTGTACACTTGTACCATTCGATGCGAGTGGAATGTAAGGCCATCCATAAGGCCATCCATCGTTTTGTTTACACTTGACTAGAAACTACAGGAGTTTGCTCAGCCATTGGTGCGTTGAATGGCAGACATGGACAACGGAATGGGATTGCATTGTTTTTACTGGCGAATACCGCTTCTGCCTGCAACATCACGATGCTTGGATTCGTGTTGGGAGACACCGTGGTGAGAGGCTGCTGAACTGTTGTTTTATGCATCACAACACAGGTCCTGTACCCCGTATCATGGTTTGGGATTGCGTTAGATTTCTCAACCGCACTCCTCTAGTAAGCATTGTCAGTACACTGAACAGCCAGTGCTACATCTCTGAAATGTTGGAGCCAGTGGTCTCCGCATACATTCAGAGTTTGCCATCAGCCATATTCCAACATGACTGGCCCAGAATGCACCACCCGCTGCTACTTGAGATCAACTTTGGCAATATATAGAAGCTGCATGGATTGCTGAACCCCAAGGATACACCCAAAGCCTTTTTGATTCTATGCCGAGACGTGTAGCAGCGACTATAGCCAACAATGGTGGTTATACAAACTACTGATACGTTCATCCACACGTCACAAGAGACTGCAATTTTAACCCTTTGATCTTTGTACTACATATTATCTGCCAAATAAATTTCGTTGGTCTTTCTTGGTGTTGGATTTTGTATGGCTAGCAGTGTAGATATTTATTTTTTATATTGTTTCAAAACGTTTACGGTCCCTTTCAGTATAATTAAGATAATAAGCAATTGCATATGGTTGTAAAACAATGTTTTATATCAGACACTTATTGTTGAATGCCAATGTTCATTTTGTTTTTTAGAAACAATTTGACTTTCTGGAACCTTAAGGTTCATTTGTCAACAAAATGATTCATTCTTAGCACTTAATTACTCTACAAAAAATATGTGTTTTATGTTTCCTAGGAAGTATCTCTTATTGACACATTTCTGTTTTTTGAGGGGGAAAAAACATAGCTAGGATTTTTTAGGTGAACAATGAAAGCGCGCGAATGCATTTTTTCATACCTTACTAATCAGATTTAATTTATATACACTTTATTTTATTTTTCTTTCGAAGTAAACAATACAGCAATAATTGATTCATTGTAGACCTGGTAAATAAAATTAGCAAGGAACACATTTGTTCTACAGGGTTGAATTCTAATTTCTGAGATAGTTACACACTGTTTCCACATGAGTGAGTAAGGGTTTGGGTTTATGGTGCAAGAGCTGATTCAGATTCTCTTCTGTAAACATATGGATTAAAACAGGAATGAATTAATGTTAGTTGAAATAAAGAAAATGTGTATATAAAAACCTGGTAGATTGTTATTTCAGAAAAAGACTACTTAGTATGACAAAATGAGAAGCAAAATATTATTTCTCAACAAGTTAATTAACAACAATTTTACTTAACATTAAATATTGTTTTGGGAACTATTTTTGTATATAATGCACTGCTCTTTTTTATGCATTTACGTCAAGGGTTTCAAATTCAAATGCGAATTTGGGCCAAACAAACAACGTTTGACTTTAGGTGGGCAGCAAAAAAATTAATATTCATAGAAACGTAAGCTTATTTCGAATAATACATTGTAATAAACATAAATAAAAGAACGCGAAAAAAATAATGTTTACATCCTGACATCTTAATTATGCTTCTACTTTTCTTATTTCGGGAGAAGTTTTGATATTTTATTATATATTATTGCGTGCCAATATACCTGCTGGGCCGCAAAAATGTTAATCGTGGGCCGCATGGGGTCCACGAGTTTGACACCCCTGATTTACATTATTCTTTTCATTTGTTGGAATTGTTCCCTTCCTTTTTTTGCATTATTTCTAAGGCAAACTTTCATAAATTAAGTAAATAAATGGAACAGATACCAAATTAATGTGGCCAATTAAAACCATGAGGCTAAGAGAAAAAAAGTTTTATAAACACTTTCAAAAGCATAATTTATTTTCCGTTGTTGAAGCCTTAGTTTCATCGCTAGTTCAGCATAACGAGACCAACATGGATGAAATCACCTTCTAAGTCGTGGAGCTACGTCAAGATGGTAAACTAAAC
Organism: Trichonephila clavata; assembly: GCA_019973975.1. Classification (NCBI taxonomy): domain Eukaryota; kingdom Metazoa; phylum Arthropoda; class Arachnida; order Araneae; family Nephilidae; genus Trichonephila; species Trichonephila clavata. The sequence continues at coordinate 80,488 of BMAO01011114.1, read as the reverse complement.
CTGACATCAGTTATGAAATTTTGAGCTCCCAGATGTTTTTTCAAAGGTTCCAAAGGATTGTATGAGATTCGGGCTGTAAGGTGGATGTTGGCAGCCAGCTCCTTGCCTGTCTCGCACATTTGTTCTGACTTTAACAAACTCTATGTACCACCGTTTTTCATGACAGTACATGCTCTTAGTATGTTTCTAGCAGGTGTTAAATTACAGCTAGTCCAATTTTAGTGCACATTTCAAACATCAATCCCTGAGAGATTCTGCATACGTATTTCAGATGTTTCTTTTTTTTAATCTATTGCTGGTGTTTGAATGTTGTGGTACAGATATTATTTTGGCTTCCGTCAGAATTCGTCTTATCATACCTTTTGCAACACTCTAGTTTTTCATGAATAATGATTTCTTCCTTTAAAAATATTGAGATATTTACGCATTTTTAGAATGATTCAGGTTAAGAATATTCTTTCACAAAACATAAATGTTTCATTAACTTTTTGTTTGAAATAAAACAAGTAAAAAAATACTTAAAATTAATACTATTTGCAATTAGAGTTCCGTAAAAATATATATCGTTCGTCTTTTTATTTTTTCAAGATATAATTAGTGAATAAATTCTCAATTAAGAGATATGCACTTACCGTTCCAAGCACAGATTTTCTGTTAAACACTGTGATAGCTTAAACATTTAAGCTAGAATAACTGTAACGTAAGAATAATAACATTTTAAATTGCACAAATATAGATTTTTTTTTTTTTTTGCATTTAAAAAAATCAAAAAATTGAAGGTAGGGTAACAATTGATCCTAAAACAAAGTTACTAATAGCATTACAAAGCTAACTATGAAAAAATATTTTGTAAAGTCATTTAATTAAAAAATATGAAGTAAGCTATGCGAAATTTGCCTGGATAAACGATAAAGTAAATATTATATTTTTTTAAACTTTGAGATAAAAACTGATTTTATCACTTTTTAAAAAATAAATGCTCTAGAACTTTGAATAAATGCCGTAGAATTCTTTATAAAAGACTGGAAATGCGATAGCTAGATATACATGTTTAACATTGAAGAGGGGCATTGTAAATGTCTGCACAAAAAGCATAATTCTAAATGTATGAAAAGTGTATAAATATACAACATGAAATGAAAAGGATGTGAAAATTTTCTCTAAGAGTTAAGAGCAAGTTTTCAAAAAGTATTTTCCCCCCTTCCTACAGATTTCTCTCCCAATGGAAATATCCAACTGAGCATGCCAAAAGAAAGAAAGAAATAAATCAGTATTAATTTTAGCATTCAAATTCTTTTGTAATTTTTAAAGAAGCAAATTAAAATTCTTAAAGTTCCCAAATACCAAATCTAAATCAGCTTTAATTCTTCAAAGACTTAAAAGAGAAAATTTTAAACATTTTGTATTAACAATTGCCTTATAGATTATTGTTCTTGTAATCATTTGATAAGATCAAATTTTTAACCTTCTTTTCATGTACTGGCAGACCCTGAAAAGTTGTGGAAGCTGATTACAACGCAATTCTATTGGAAGTCTTAATCGTTTCTATCTTATTAATTAAGATGCATGTCTATAGATTGAAAATAGAACAATCCGCTGGCATTATTACGAAATAAAAATGTTCTTATTTTTTAACAATTATCAAATAATCCTATAGCTTTTTTTAAAATTCTTTAAAAATAATGTATAGTGAAGTAAATATAATTTTAATAGTAAATATAGTATTTAATGTTTTTAGGTTAAATCTGCCTACTACAACTAATTAATTTGAATTCATTACATTTTACGAGGGTGAGTCGGAAAATAAGTTTCCCCTGTCGCCTCTGGTCAGAGTTGTATATGAAAGTCGAAACGCAGAATGGGACATTAAAAATAAAACATAACTTTATTTTTCTACACTAGTATCAAGTACATTGACTCATTTGTCATACCACTTGATAAGCTTCAAAAATCCTTCCAGGAAAAACTGAGGGAGTTGCATACGGAAGAAGGGTTTAACGGCTTGTTCGACTTCAACATTGATTCCAAAGCATCTTCCGGCGAGATTCTTCTTCAAAGTCGGAAACAGATGAAAGTCACTTGGTGCGAGATCAGGACATCATGGCGGATGGTGTAGGCGCTCCCAACCAATAGTTGCGATATGGTTTTGCTTTGCCGTCACCGAGTCATCCAACAACAGAATGCTAGATCTGAGAAACCCGGGCCGCTTTTTCCTAATCACCTCTTTCAATTTCAACAAGGTGTCATAGTACCGCGTAGCATGTATCTAATGAACTAACGAATGTGTCTTGCGTGTTCACCTGCTATGTCGTCTTTCACCCATAGCCGTTAAACGCTTTTTCCGTGTGCAAAGCTCTGAATTTTTCCTGGAGGGCTTTTTGAAGCTTATGAAGCAGAACGACAAACATCTCAATGTACTTGGTACTTATGTTGAAAAATGAAGTTATGCCTTATCTTTAATGTATCATTCTATGTTTTAACTTTCATATACCTCTGAACACAGTCGACAGGGGGGACTTATTTTCCGACTCACCCTCGAACATAGTTTGATAATTTAATTTATACAAAGCTCAAAAATACTTAATTTTTTTCTATGTAAATGATATTTCTACAAAATCAAGAGGATACGGTATAGGAATCTCAAAAATATGTAGCATTTAAGAAAATAATTTAATATCATATATATCCTTTTTAAGAAGCTTTTAGAGATAATTAAAACTGAAAAATATGAACTCAGATTGATAGAAATAAATGCATGATAACAATTTAACATCCTCACAAATTCCTTTAGGAAATTTCGAACTTAGTTTCCCCATCTGTAATATTCTCTTAATTAGCGATGTTACAGAATGTTTAATATATCTATTGAGATAATTCAAGCATAAAATGCTAAACTCGAAGTATAAAAGAAACTTGAGAATTATTTTAACATTTACTGTTTGATAAAATAGTATATTCCATTTATTTAAAATTAAGAATTCCAAACACTACTTGAAATAAGTGCTGAGAAAAGCCTTCAAATTTACTGTTACCAAATATGAAATATGTAAGCATTTGTTGCGATTAGACCAATGGGCGTTTAGAGAATCTGTTTAACTCAGATCCTTATCCATTTGAATTATTGACTCCAACCAAGTTTAAACAACTTGTAAACTTCAAGAGCTTCTATATACCTGTTGCAAATGATGCTTTTCTGAATCGTTGATTCACATTCCTTGCGCAATTTCATTAAGTGTTTCAGATAAGCGAGAATGTAATGGACTGTATCGTCTAGAGTTTGACATTAAATCTTATTGATTTTAACGAAATTACTTGGAATAGTTTGCTAAATCATTTAAGTTTGCCTTTTACGGTGCAGGAATCTGAATGGTATAAATAACTCAAGATTAATATATTCTGAGCAACTAGGAGTTTCAAAATATTTCTAAAGTCAATAATGCAGATTACTTATTATTCACCCCTTCGCCATGTTTGCTCGAATATTTTATGAATCATATGACTTTCTGATGTAAGTATTAGCATAAGTTGATATTCTACTTCATAATTTTTGAAAATTGAAAGCATGTCAAGAGCTAAAATATTTTATAGGAAAATATATATCATATTGATATTTTGCATTAGCCTAAAAATCTACTTTGCACCAAATATATAGTTTTGCAATCACATTAATTTAATAAGAAGTCAATTAAATGTATGTATATATTTAGCTCTGTAGGAGTTAAAAATGGGACTCATAAATTTTTTTAAGAAAATGATTCTGCAATTCTATTATGTTTGTTTAAGCAAGATACTCTCATGGATTTTAAAAAATTTCTCTATTTTCATTTCCTTCAAATGACCAAATTGAATAAGAAAGACAAAAAAACACACCTCCCCCTCCAAACATAGAGTTTGAGAAGTGATGATAATATTTTGGCAAATGAGAAGAAAGGCATTCTCATTAATGAAAAATGAATTGTTCATGTATAAACATTTCCCTCTACTTGTATACTAACTAAAATGTAAAGTACTTTGTCATAGAAAATTAGTTGATTTACAAAAGTATTTCCGCAATATCAATTAGCTCGCAGGATATGAAAACCGATACAAAAACTCTCTTTTTATAACAGTAACTTTATCATTTTATAACAGCCCATTAGCAATTATAAAATACATTTTAAGCATTCCGCTATATCCAATTTATCAAAAACTATATATACGGAGCCAATGTGATGGTGGCAGTGCTATGGGGAGAGCCTCAGTGCAATCCACCCGGACGCGCTAGCTGCAGAGCCAGTAGAATATACAATGTTGTGCTAGAGGTGAGCCTCACCAATAGTCTTTTCACGTACTGAATCTTGAACCCCATGAGAGGGCACTCGAACTTGGCCGGATCATGCAGGAGTTGTGTATACAGTGTGTGTGGAGGCATTTCCTTTCTATTTGTAAATTTTTACCTAACTCAACTTTAATTAAATATATTTTATACAATTTCTCCAATGTGAGTCCCAACTATATATTCATTCAATTTTAAGTTCCAACAATGATTAAGTTCAGTTTAAATACCCTCCAATGAAATTTATTCATTTTTAATGACTTTTATGAGACGGTTTCTGAAAGTTTTATTATTTGTAAGTAGCATGATGTTCAAACCGAATGGCATGCATGTATATATATATAATATACATTTTATTACACAGATGCCTTAATACATTTCGAAGTAAATAATTATTTTAAGTTCTATGTGTGTGTACTTATTTATTTACTGTTCGTTACTTATAAGAGGCTTGCTTTTGTATGATATAAATTGAAACAAGTTGTGATATATAGTCTAGCATCATAGTTTGGACAGTTATACATAGTTTCATCACAGATAACAGTTCCAGAACCATTCAATCTTAAGAAAGCCCACATAACAATTTTTCAAAGATCTCATTTTCTTATCAGTTGCTGGAAAGAAACGTCTTTGATGGAAATTAAGGGGATTTGGATGGAGTCCAAAGCATCTATGACTTTCTAACAGTGTATCTACATGCATGTGTGACAACTTATAAAATAATTGCAGAATTCCCTATATCACATTTTACTTTTTTCCAAATTTACTATCTTTCTTTTTTTCCAAGCATTATTTTGGGAGAGAAATATTGTGCAATATTGTAATTTCATTATTATTTATTAATATTAGACTTTTGTAAAGATTCAACCCAAGAATTTTCCCCGTCGTTCTTTTTTAAAGTTTACCCTATTTCGTGTAAAAAATATTCCCTCCTCCCGAAAATCAGAAAGAAAACATTAAAATAGGGATCCCTGTCCATTGTACTGCTGGAATGTTTTGATAAATTGTTAATCTAGAAGAAACTAAAATATTAGGAAACATTAATAGAGCACGTAAACTATTTGAGTTCGTACCCTTCGAGTAAAAGACATTAAATCCTGAAAGTGATAAGCGTACAATATGTTGGCGAATTCGTTATGTAGCTAGTTATATATTTTTTCTCAAAATATTTTCCATCTTGATTATATAATTGTATATAGGTTGGCTGAGAATCAAATTTTCTAAAAATGAAAAATTATTTTACTTTCTTTTGTGTTTCTGGTAAATACAATATTTCATATAATTTTCAAGTACAATGTTGCTAATATTAAATTTAGCCTATTTCTTTCTATATAAAATCTATTCTGGTGCAGAAACGCTGGTGAAATCATGTTTAGATATTATATTGCTCATGAAGAAGATGTTCAATGACAAATAATTGTTTAATTTAGGACTACCAAGTAAGAAGAGGTTGTATGATGAACAAAAATCAAAATTTGGGAGTACAAATTTTAATTTAATCACATAGCATAAGTTTTATGAATACGTTCCATTTGCATCAAACACTTGCAAGAGTATTTAATAGTAGCATGAATAATTTCCTCATCAATAGTAGCAACATGATACTGTAGTCTCGTTTTGTTTCAGATAGAGTCCATACGCTTCTTTTAAAGACACGGCATTTCAGAACTCTCCAGAACCATAAGACATTGGAATTCAATTAAGTAAAACGAAGAGGCCAGGCATTTGAAACATATTTCGAAATTATTTGATCATGCCTGAAGAAGGCACGCTGCATTGCCATCGCTGATTGGGAAATATGAGGCTGTGCAACATCGTATAAAAATACTGTTGCTTTGAAATTTTTTCATTTTCTTAAGGTAGTAATGGCTTGCTATTAAATAATGTTGCAATAATGGGTACTTGAAATAGGTCACCTTTGAAAGCTATAAAGTGTGTTATTCTCAATGCAAGAAGGGAGAAAAGTTTAAAACCGCAGTAAATCCTTTCCATACAGTAATGCAATCATGATGCAGAGAGTGTTCTTGCAAAGCATTGGGATTTGCAGTACTCCATATGTGACAGCTAGAATGTTCGCAGCTTCGTCTAGAGTATAACTGTAATGCGCATCGCGTCTGAGCACAAAATGTTCCAAGGCTACGTATTGTCAACGATTAATACGGACAAAAATTCTTGCAAATTAAGGGAATGCGTCTGTGTTTTCAAGGCTTAGTCCTTACGCATAGTGGAGCTTTTATGAATTCCACTCTACTCCTTGGAATTCTAGATCGAAACATCTTGAAGATCAAGGAAGAGACAAACCATTTTACAGTACTCAACGTAAGCTGTTTTTGCAAGCTTTTCAATCAATCAATTACTCGCAGTATACTTGATAAAATGCTCCGTTCTGATAAAAAAGAAAGAAAAAAATCAGTAGTAATGTTCATTCTTTCTTCTCTAACTGTATGGAATAAGACTGTACGGCAGTGACCATTGGCATTTTAAATCGTTGGAATGGGCATTAAATCGTTACTTGTACAGATCTTCAATCCACTTATTAAACTTTAAACTACTATTTCAGATTTCAGATTTATTTTCTCCTTGGTTTATTTAGTATACATCAAGTTTCATCGACATTTATGCACCTAAACGGATTCTGTGGCCTAAATAAGTAAATTTAACAATAACCACCATATATACGTGTGTGCGTGAGTTTGTGTGTAAGTCAGTGGTGTGTGTTAATGCAAATAGAGAAATAGAATGCTTTGAAGATAAACTAATCAATATAAAATAATATCCAGAAATCTCTTATTATTATCCAGTGTATACAGCGAAAATCATTTAACACGAAGCTGAAGAGACAGGGATATTATTTTAGTGTTAAAAAAATCGGGTTAAAAAATATTGCAAAAAAAGCATATTTAACAACCTTAAGTTAATGAGAGTACATTTTATTTTGAAATGTATATATATATATAGTCAAGATTTCTCTACAAGAGAGATGTATAAATAAACATTAATCAAATCTGAAAAAATAGACAGTAGATTTTAGAAAGGATACATGGAAAAATAAAATTAAAAGAGTTAAATCTCAAAAAATCGATGCTACAGTATTATAAACATTGCTGACTTAGGAGAGCTTATATACAAAATAATTTATATAGAAATGGGGTTGAACACGTCTTGTGGCCAGCCAACCTTCCCCGTTTCTCTTAATAATACTGAGCAAAAACCTATTGAAAATAATGGACAGACTATCTAAATCCATAATAAGAAAAAGGTAACTTACCTAAAAATTGCATTGAAAAATTCAGTGTTCATATATATATGAATGTATTTATCAAATGAAACAAAAACATTCCCAAAATCTTGAATCGAAGCATTGATTGAGTTTTTGATGATACTTTCCTCTGCATTGTTTTTTTTAGAACCAAATTGTCAAAAAATTGTTCGATATTGTCTATTTCGTTATTCAATTCAAGATTGGCTTATTTTGTTGATAATATACCTGAATCTTTAGAGATTTCCACTTTCGTCTTCTAATTTTGATCAACAGTCTTAAGGAGCTCAAACATCATTTTAAACGAAATATCAGTTTGCTTTCCACCTAATTTATTTTCCATTGGGAAAAATTTTTTTTAAATAAAAAAGTGAACTTAAAATTCATTCATTTTACTCATTCTGTTACGTACTCGTCACTGAATTCTAAAGCAAACTGATGAGATGTTTTTCTGTGACGTTTGGGGATGTGGAGCGCAAAAGTAGCTTAGATAAACAAAAATTGTTTCACAGGCTATTCCGAAGGTATTTTAAAGCCAAAGCATCTTTTCAACGAAACATGTGAAACCACCTCTCTTTAATTTCCCACCCTTCTTGAAGCTCATCTGCGCGGCTGGTGTTTTTCGTGTTTTGTTTATTCTCGAAAGGGATATCATTTCGTGTTAAGTGATTTTCTTTTCGTGTTGAGAAAGAATACACGAAAATATACAGTAGGTTATCGAGAACATTATATTACTTCGTGTTAACGTATATTTCGTCTTAAGTGCATTCACGGTAAACATATTTCGCTCGTATATATATATATATTCCTAAGGCCAGGAGTTTCCCCTACTATTTCTGTGGCTAAAACTATTCTATCATGACTATAGTTATCTTAGGCATACAACTATTTTTTCTATGTTTTTGTAATATGTATATATATATATATATATACTACTACTACTACTACTAATGTTAAATTATAAAAAAGTTTAAAAGTTCTGTAAATAAATTACCATTTAATAAGTTGTTCAATCACTTAATTCATTCAAATATCCGTAAATTACTAAATTATTTTCGATAGGGATGAATGACAGAATTTTCTCTGCGATGATTAAATGTGAAAACTTTTAACATGCTTTGGTTTATGGAAAATAAAATTCATTAGTGGAAATTTTTTGTTTAATCTCTTATTACTAAAACTTCATAAAACTCCTTGCATATTTTAACCTCTGCTTCTAAACATACTGTAGTATTTCTTCATTTTAAGTAGTTCAGTCGTAGGAGTATATTCCACTTCTATTTCTTAGCCGCTTGTTCAATTATTTTAAAAACAAAAAAAGGAGAATTCCCTACCAAAATATAACTTATCAGGACAAGTTTCATGTTATTGACTTTATCGGAATTTCAAGTACCTATGGGAAATATAAAATTTCGAAAGGAAAAACATTTTTTACAAATAAGATTTTCAAGAACAAGTGCAATTATGTCCTCTTTCCTGCAGGGGAAAGAAACTTTAAGTAGATTTTCCTTTCACTGATGCATCTATATACCTTTTTAATACTGCAATGTTTTAAAATTATTTTTACTGTAAGGTATTCAGCTCTCCAATATTTTTTTTAAATATGAGAGCCATTATTTCTTTGAAGTATGTTTATAGGAAAATTGTATATAATATATATATATAAAGGTATTCAATAAGTCCATGAAATTACTCTTCAAATGCACAGCACCAACATTGCCACTTACAGTAAGTGTAATCGTAGCTTCGAAATACAGACGAAACGAATTAAGCTTCATTAAACTGATGCATACTATAAATGCTCGCATGTTAACAGAAATCATTAACATATTCATAGATGCCGAAGTGACTCGCTTTCACTGGGATTAAGAATGATTACAGAAAGTTTCTAATGTTCATTATTGTAAGTGTTCTGATACAGTGGAAGTGCTTTTTTTAAATATTGTATGAGGTAGATTTATCAGACATTTCTACATGCTCTTGATTCATAATATTAGAAATCTTCTGAGAAACCTATTCTTTATAAAGGGGATGTTAAATAGTAAACGTATTTAATGCTCTCAAATGCTGTCGAAATGTTTTAAGGCTACTTTTGAATGAAAATCACGACTATAAGTGAAACTAATATTAACAACTGGCTAACCTCCAAAACCAGGAAAATTCACATTATTTTTTACTGTAAATCAGATTCTTTTGATCATTAATCAGCTTCAAGTTTAGAAAATTTTCAGTGTAGATATGAAAAATAAATAATTATTTGGGTTTTGAGAAGAGCATTCAGAATTTTTTAAAAATAATATAATGTCCTTACAATTAACATCTTGTTTGTCAGTAAATTGAACATTAAAGCATAAAATGCCTTACATAGATAATATGGCAAATTTTCATTAACAGTTAACACATTTTTTTATTCAACGGTTGCATAATTAAATGTGAATGGAAACATAATTCTTCTGGAGACATTAGGAAAAATAGCCTTGGACTTCTTCCAAATCCATTTCACATCTATTTGAAAGACATTTCTTATAAGTATTTTCTGCAACTGATAAAAAATAGGAGACCTACAAAGCAGTATTTTGAGCAATGTGATTGAAAATTATTGCGGGAAAATTATCCGTAAAGAAACCAGATATGACTGCCCTGACAATGACGTTCAATTATGTCTCACACCTTTTCTCAAACAATGAAGTTATTCGGAAAATAATTTCGTTCCTTCCCTCTGGTGAAAAAAAAACAATTTTTTTAGTCTACAAATAAATGATTAGCCTTTTAATCATATATGGGTTGATTCAACAAATTTCTAAAATTCATTTTTCAATATATTTTTTAGATATTTCATTCTGATTCTTAAGACTTAATGTATTCCACAAAATTGCATTCCTTCAATACGCAAAATTTTCTGAGTAGTAATTATTTTTAAGACTACCAAAATAAAAAAATACAGATTATACCTCTCTGTGACGAATTGGACCACACATAGTTATAATGCCCCAAAATACAAATTAAAAACCAATTTAGCATTATTAAAGAATCAAATTTCAATGATTGATAAGCGAATCGCATTAATATACGAAATTGTAGAAACAATTATTTGATTATTAAGTGGTCTGTGGTTGGTCTTCTTCAATTGGTCTACGATATATGGTAAGTATCACATGCAATAGGTGATTTATTATTATCTCGGTAAAAAAGTTTATATGATGGGGTTACAACATTTTAATCTTGAATATCATAATAGATATAATACTTTTAACATATTCAATTGCATAATATAACATTCAGTTATAAATTTTGACGTAACTCAATAAACATTTTGTGATTACTGCGTTTTATTATTCGATTATGAAAAACCCTTGAAATACACTCACTTCCAAAAGTTAAGCACGGAGAGGAAAATGCTAATTTCCGTAAGCCAATCAGAATTGAAGAGGATGCAATTCGCTGCAGAAGTAGATGGAAGTATGCAAATATGTTAGGTAACAGCCAATCGTGCTTTCATGTCAAGAAATATGCAAAAAATGCAGTCTTATAAGAAGCCAGCTTTATGAAGGGTTACAGAAGTTGTTTGTAAGTGTTGATAGAAGGTGTTTAAAACTTTCGTACAATTTGTTTTCAAGACATACGTGTATCTATGACATCCAGAAAACGAATGGATAATTCTGAGCGCTGGCATGCTGTGGGGCGCATTGAAGCAGGACAGTCGATCACAGATGTTGCTCTTTTCTTCGGCGTTAATCATTCTGTAACTTCAGGTTTATGGAAACAATACCAAACCACACAGACAATTGTCCAAATGCCCGTAGGTTACAACCACCGCGGAAAATCGATATATTGCTATTGTAGCCAAGCGGAATCGCAAAGCGACCTCCACACGTGTGACATCTATGGTTACAGCGTTCATTGGTAAGGCTATATCTGCAGCTACTATACGCCGAAGATTACATATGAATGGACTGTATGCCCGGGTACCTCGAGTTTGTGTTCCTCTATCCGTCCAATCAAGAGGGGCACGATTAAAGTGGTGCCGGGAATATGGCTATTGGACTGTGTCTGACTGGGGCATTGTCATGTTTACTGATGAGTCAAGATTTGCTCTGGAGCCAGATGACAAGCGTATGAGGATATGGCGTAAACAAGGAACACTTAATCAGCTCCAAAATATCTCCGAACATCACGCATTCCGATTCGGAAGCATTATGGTGTGGGCAGGAATTTCATTAGGATACCGCACCGACCTGCACATCTTTAAATGGGGTTCTGTGACGAGATAAAGTCCTAGAACCCATTGTGAGATTGTGCGCTGCAGTAGATGGCCCTACTTTTGTTTTAGTGGAGGATAACGCACGTTCCCATAGAGCTGACATCGTCAATGACTACCTGGAGAGTGAAAAGATTGCGCGTATGGCGTGGCCAGCATATTCTCCCGACCTTAATCCCATTGAAAATCTTTGGGATGCTCTCTGCCGTGCTGTATCTTCACGTTTCCTACCTCCAGCCACTCTTATTGAGCTGGAAACTGTTCTACAAGAAGAATGGCTATTGCTTAATTCTGCTGTGGTTGACCACCTAATTGAAAGCATGGTCAGAAGGTGTAAATTTTGCATACGTATGAGGGGGAATCACATACCCTATTAATGTCCTTTTTTCATTTTATGCTGTTTATTTTCACTTTATACATAATTCTGTTTGTCTCCAGTATGACATTATCTGAAAAAGTTACAAAAGTTTAATATTGTCTTCATTTCTGTATATAATTATTGATTTTGTTTTATGTATAAATATATATGCTACTTTACTGCCAAATTTTGTGTCAATCAAAGCAGTATTTGAGGGTTTTTTTTGCATTTTACATCTTCGTACTTAACTTTTGGAAGTGAGCGTAAATTCGCCATTTGTTAAAGTTCTGTTTGTTTTGTACAAACTGGTTTTTATTTGGATAGAAAATTAATGTAAACTCTACTAGTTGAAATATAATTTTGGCAGAATATTAAAGATTGAACTGCGATTTAAATTTCAAGCAAAAGACTTGACGTTTTAAACATTCATTTATTATCTTTGAACTTGCATTTGACCACTTTTAATCCCATCGCTAAAATTCTACTTACTTTATTTCATTTGCGCTTGTAATTTATTTAATAGTTGAAAAGTCAGGGTTATGTATTTATTTTTCTTATTAAACAAAATTGAAGCTGATTTTTTCTGTTCACTCTCTGTATATTTCTATTAGTTATAGTGGGAACAATGTTTTATATATAATATTTTCAATATTTTTACATTTGTATTTAATATTTATAAATTCCTTTATCTATTGTGTTTTGTTAAACTTTATTTAAATTGGTATTAACTTTTATTTCAATGTAATCATTTCTTGTTTTGTTCACTGTCAATATTTATTTGCAACATATAGTAAATGTTACATAAAGTAAGTTTGTACTTATTTCGTTACAGAATTAGCAGTTTATTGTATGAAATTAATTCAAAGTGAAAAAAAAATAAAATGAACTGAAGCAAGTCACAGAATATAATATTAATTGCAAACAGTACAAAATATTTTCGTCAGAATTTAGAATCAGATAACATAATAGTTTTATAGCGTTAAAGTACTTGCAAATAATATGGAAATAAATATTTAACTATACGAAATGATTAATATAAAATTCGGTCAAATTTAAATATATTATATAAAATAGGAGTCGTTTTCTTCTATACATTCTCCAATAGTGATTTTCTATGGATGTTATAAACTGTATATAAGACACAGCTAAAAGGTCAAATAAATTATTTGCTGATAGAACAAAAAAGAAAAAAAGTAGCGATTGTTACATTTATTAAACTGATAAACAAAACGGAAATAGTAATAGTTATTTTATAGTTTTTATTTTCGTTTATGTCACAGGTAAATAATTTGTTTTTGTATTCAAAACTTAAAGCGTTTTTGTAATTTTCTTTAGCAACTTTTTCTGCATTAAAGTACACAAAATTCATAAGAACTATTTAAAATATAAGTGGAATTTTTAATCTTACCCTGATTATTGAATTTATTGATATAAATAGTACATAGTTTATACTGATAAGGAGTTGCACAATATTAGGTTTTTGTAGCGATTCATGTGAAATTAAAGCCTTACGGAAATTAAATGAAGATTTATGGTTTGAAACAAAATCTTTTACGAGAATTTGATTTCCTATTTTAATTGGATAACGAAGAATAAAACGGAAAAAAGTGATTAAAACAAAAGTTGCGTAGTTAAGTTCTTATTTTACTCGTTTTAGAGCAAGGTTTTTTGTAGAAGGGATTAAATTTGATGATATATTTACAGAAATAAAGTATATCGGGTAAAAAAAATATTCCGGACTTACATAGAATTTTAATTATTTTGTATGCATTGTTAACATTCTAACTCAAGTAAAAGAGGGAGTTCAGAGGTGCTCATTCAAAGTAATTTAAAGTGATCTTTCGGCAAGCTAAAATTTAAGTGTGCGTGTTTTTAAGCTTGATTTTTAAAAAATACTAAATTGTTGATTGAATCATTTAGATAAGTTTTTGCAATCATATTTTTTATAAACTATTAAAACTGTCCAAAGAAAAATTTGTGTTAACTGGCTGTGAGTCAAAAATATAATCCAAACTGTTAATGGTTTCCTCACTTTGTAGCAATTATGCAACCAAATAAATTATGATTAATAAATTTTGATAAATTTTTATGAACAGTAATGACAAACCTTTTTGAGATGTGTTTGAAATTTTTTTTATTATTTTTTAATGCTAGCCAGTAGGTCACTAAGTCACATGTAAAAGGAAAGGGTAATAAAAAAATGGTACCAATAAATTAAAAACTTATTTGTTGAGAAACAAATAAGATTTCAATATATATTTTTGGATCTCATTACTAAATTATATTTAAAAAGTTTTATTCATTTCTCTTCTTTTATATATTTTGCAAATGAGAGCAAAAAAATTAAAAGATAGCCTTTACACAGTTGTTGAAAATAAAAATTTTGTTGCTTATACCACCTGTCTTACCTAGTCAGATCGAGGCCCACAAAATTCATCATGGCAACGGGCTAGATATTAGCCTAAGCTTTGAGACCATGAAGGTGACAGCACGATTTTGCTCACGATAGATGGCGACACCACTCGGAACAACAGATTTAACGAGCACGTGCTCCGTTTGTACTCGGCGAGTATTTGGTGGCATCGAACCCAGACCTTCCGGTCTGGCGTCCGATGCTCTCTAACCACTAGGCTATTTTACTTATTGCATTGAGTATTTTAATTAACACAAAATAAGTAAAAGGACCAATATTTTATGAATTTTTTTTTAATAAACCGAGTTTCAGATATGGATAAAATATAATACAAATATGTTTAATGCGAGATTTGCCATTGGTTTTATTTTAAGATTTATTCTTAATATAAGATTCATATTCCATATTCATTATTTTAGTCCATTTAGCTTTCAGTTCATTTCCAGGTTTATTTCTGTTAATATATTTTTCAAAGTTCATCAATGAAAATAGCTTTTCGCATGAATATGATAACACGAAGAGTATTAACAAGTTTTTTTCCTTTGATATAAAGTCGTTTGGCGAAGAATTCGAGAAATATATGCTTAGCATAATGTATTCTATTTTTAGTTCGGTATTTTTATCTCTGCTACTTACAGAATATTTTTTTCTTCTCAGATAAAATTTCAAAATTTATTTCTTCTTCACATTATGGCACTTTGAAATTCATCTAATACCATTTCTAAATAGTTTGCTTTGTTCTTTTTGCTATGTGTGAGCATAAAAGGAAGTGGAATGTATTTTTCAAACTTTTAAATTGATTGAATCTTTCTGGAAAAGCCTGTTTTATTTCCTTTATGGCGACTAAATATTTGTAGTTGCATTTCTTTGAATGTCAACTATATTTTTAAAAACTAAAAAAAATCATTATGTTTTGAAAATGTTTTTGTAGTCCAGGAAAATATATATTTCATGATTCTCCTTCCCAAATTTTTTGTGGACATGTCAAGTTTCTCTTAAATATTTTAATACTTTCTTACATCATTTATACATTAATGCCATTTCCTTTTGTAACTTAGTTCATTAAAATGTTAAGTAATGACACATATACAAATTTTAAATCATTTAACTAATTAATTTTTGGAAATCCATTGCAATAATATACTTCTAATACACTAACAGCTCTATTAAGAACTTGACAATAATTTAGCCATCGGAATTTTTTTTATGTAAAAATCCCAGAGTATTAATATTTAGTTTCTTCTAATATGTGAACAAATTTAAATTTATCATGACGTCCTGCGTTTTAAAAATTAATAAACTTTTATTATGATTGAATTTTTTTTGGAAAATATTTTTAAATCTTATTTTACCTACAGAACTTAATGTCGTATTATAGAAGGAAATTCAATCAGAATATGTCTGATATTTTGTTTGAGCTTCTGAGTGAAACCCATGTTTTCTCCCACCATATTGAGTAAACATTCTACTGCTACAGGAATAATTTGCTGCATGTCAGAATACATTTCTTAAAATGTAATTTCAATTTATTTAAAAATTCCAACATTGGTATTCTGGCTTTTTAATGTTATCAAGTTGGACAGTTCTCTCATTATATTATATGATTTATATATGAGCAAAACTGCTGGCTGGGTATAACAATTTACATAATTACTTTAATCTCCATTTCCTCAAATTTTAGGTTGTTTTGTGTTTAAAAAGAATATTTTTAATTCTATAGATTGAACTTTAATTGCATTCTGGATTTCTTATAACACCTTTAAATGCTTTATACACAAGCATTTTTTAAGCTACAAATAAGGAACTTTTATGTTCTAAAGACACCTTTTTACCAACTGTCTTTCAAAAAGTAATTTTATATGGAGAGCGATGCGTATGTCTACTTGAAAACTAGCAGTTTTATTGTAAATTTTTTGGAAGAAGAATTCTTCTTTAAAATGATTGATTTATGAATTATTATGTGTGTAGCTATTTAAAAAAAATCCACTCATTTCTACGTCTGCTGAGAGATCAAGATTGTCACTTTGTACTTGAAGTGACTGTTTCGTTACCAATTGCATACACGCATACACTATCTGGCCAAAAGTATCCGGACACCCCTTAAAAAAGTGGTTCTGGCGAGTGACGCAATTTGATACGTAATTGAAAGCTATAAAATTGTTGGTAGTGGTTTGTCACATTGTATTTATGCGTTTGTGAGGCAACGAGTAAGTCAAAGGAGCTTAGTGAGTTGAATCGTGGCAGTATAGTGGGATGACACCTTTGTGGGAAATCAGTTCGTGAGATTGCGGACATTCTACAGAAGCCTAAATCTACTGTGAGTGATGTAATTGTGAAGTGGAAACGTCGAGGCAGAGTAAAACGGCAGAAAAACGAACCGGTAGGCTGAAAATACTTGGTGAAGGCAGCCGCAAAACTCTAAAAAGGGTAGTGAAACAAAATCGCAAGTCCTCGTTGGTGGAAATCTCTCAGGAGTTCCGAAGTTCATCAGGAATTAGTGTTACCAGCAGGACTGTCCGTCTAGAGTTAAAAAACTTAGGATTCCATGGTCGTGCAGCCACTCACAAGCCAAACATCACTCCACAGAATGCGAAGCATCGATTGCAATGGTGTAGAGCTCACCGTCATTGGACTGTGGACATGTGGAAAGGTGTTCTTTGGAATGATGAATCTCGCTTTACAGTCTGGCAGTCGGATGGACGCGTCTGGGTTTGGCGGATGCCCGGCGAACGTTTCTTTAGTGACTGCATTGTGCCAACTGTTAAGTTTGGTGGTGAAAGCATAATGGTGTGAGGGTGTTTCTCGTGGTTTGGCCTGGGTCCGTTAGTTCCTGTGATTGGAAACATGAACTCTGAGGTGTATGTGGACATTCTGGAGAATGCTGCACTCCCAACTATATGGCAATATTTCGGGGAAGGCCCATTTCTCTTTCAGCAGGATAACTGCTCCATTCACACATCGAGGCTTGCACAGACTTGGTTTGACGAAATGAGTGTTCAAAAACTGGACTGGCCTTCTCAGAGCCCCGATCTAAATCCCATAGAACACCTTTGGGACGAATTAGAGCGCAGATTACGTAGCCAGCCAAATCGACCATCCTCGCTGCAAGCACTCACTTCAGCTGTGATGGACGCTTGGAAGGCAATTCCTTTGGTCACCTGTCAGAAATTGGTGGAAGTCTTCCCAAACGTGTGCAGGCTGTCATCCATGCAAAAGAGGGACCAATATCATATTAATATGTGCCTCAGGACGCTCTAAGCCCATACCACTGGGTGTCCAAATACTTTTGGTCAGATAGTGTAGTCGTTTTATTCCTTTCAATCACACCATATTTTTCAAGTCATTCTGTTTGATATTGTCTGGACTTCTATTTTTATTTTTGTCTTTTTAACTGCCCATATAGTACAGGGCAATGCATTATGTATTCTAATATTCATATATAGAATAAAATAATTTCAGGAAAAGCATTTTATATACGTAGTTTACGTATATACATACGCAAATGAATAGAATTAGATAGTAAAAAAAATAACAGCAAAGTTGAATTCTAAGCATGTAAGTCAAACCTACGAATAAAGCATTATAGATGCTATTTTATAGTACATTACATTTTTTTCCTACCCTGCAACGAATTTGTCACGAGTTACGTAGTTACAATTAATTGACACGAAATCTTAGACAAAACTTATTTAAAAATATATTTTCTTATAAATTGGAGTTAAGATATTTGTTTTTCGAGGTATTTTGAGGAATAAAATATAGTGCCATTGTTTTGTTATTACTTTTACTTCTTTTTATAGAATAGTGTAGGGAAAAGTATTACAGTTCAACTAGAATTTTTTTATTTATTTATTTGGACTCATGGAAAAAGAGGTGGAATCTCTTCTACTCTTTAGAACTTTTGGTCGTGTTGAGAGGGGCTAATCTAAGCAGCTGGACCGATAACCATCTTTTTTAACTTTTCATCAGTCATTTAAAAATCTTTCCTGGACTGTGACTTGGCACTAATTCATAATTCATACTTCGCCACCAATGCCTTAGAATGTTGTTTAAAGTGGATTATTAGGAAATCAGTATAACTATATATATATATAGTCCTTATCTAGTTCATAACATTTTGAAATTACCATGGAAAAACATATATACGAAAAGGATAATAGCTTATTTCTTTTAAAAATAAGGATTTATTTTCTGTTACTGGTATGAAATAAATTTTTAAGTAGTACAGATGTGAGAAACATTGCTAAAAAGGATCCTTTGCTATCATTTGATACACAATTTAATTGAATGCATGTCTTGTTAAGTTTGCAAAAATACAGTAAAATACTTAAATCGTAACTTGAAGAGGTGGTAACTGTCCCCTTTTGACAAGTTTCCAAACTGCTATTTTGTATTTTAAGCTAAGGGTTTATGATGTGTAGCTTTGTTATTCTCTAGAAATATTTCCACAACCAGGAAAACCAGATATTCCTTTCTTTCTTTTTAAAACATTTTTGAGGGATATTTTGTCCACTGCTGTTACTACAGGTCAGTTAACTATATTTTCATCACCAAGCTCCATAGACTTCCAAGAAAGACACTTTTTCTTACAATAAGGCACAGTTATTTGTCCAATTCATTCGCTAACCATGAATATTCTTTTTAAGGTATAAAATGTTGCTAACTCAGAAGATTGTAAATGACTTTCAAGTCTGGACAAAAATTCATTTAAATTCTCCCTTCTTCAACACAAGAAATAACTCGTTTAAGATATCATGATTTACTTTTTCCTTGAAGAAATCCTACACGAATGAAATTATATCTTGACTCTTGTAATTTAAACCTCAACATTAATAAAAGTATTGAGCCACCTTTAACTAACGTAATTTTTCTTACTCAATTATTTTCTCAGGTAAATTTAATTTGCTACTAATAGGCACCTCTAGAAACTAGCTTAAGAAGTGTATTAATCAAGTGCATTAAAATGTAATATTTAAATTAATACCACGAGATATTTATAAGAATAAAAATCTTAGAAATGAGATCCTACTTCAATTTTTATGTACCGTTTTTTTTAAAAAATGCACAAAGATATGATTAATTAAATTTGCTTAAGTTGTAGCTGAAGTTTGGTGGGGTGGGAGCACTTAGTTCTTCCGAAACTTCATCTTAGATAAAATTAAAATGCTTTTAAATTACCCTTTTTTTGATAAATAATACTTAAAATTTAAAATATAACAATTGAATGCTAATAATATAAATAGTTACATTGATACGAATAACATTAAATTATAAATTTAAAGTTAAAAATTGATTATACAAAATCATAATTTAGAAAGTTTTTCATGATTAGAATTAGTGAGGCGATGCCTAGCCAATCCGGTTGCAGCAAAGGAGTTGAGTTAGAGAGAGAAAATTGTTTAGATGTAAAACATTCGAATGGCAGGATCAATTAGGATTGATCTAGGTCCAGTGATTCTCAACCTGCAGCCCACCGGCCTTTTCTGAGTGGCCTGGTCATGGCACATTGTACTAAGAAATTCAACTATTGCAGAACAATCTACTATAACTTTAGGAGGAAATTCTATCAATCAAGCAATCAATTACATCAATTTTGCTAAGGTTTTTTAATAGTAGAATGTAAGTAAGAGGCTTGGTTATTGATGAAAGGAAATAGAAATTATCCCATAACTCAGTAAAAAATGCATAAAAATAAATATTTTTGTATGTATGTTTGATTGAAAAGTCACTATAGTATTAAAATGCAAGTCAAAAATTAATTTTAATGTTTTCATCAATTTTGCTTTGTCCAATATTGTTTTGGTCTTATAGCGTGTTTTTTCCATTATCTTCATGTTGCGGCCCGTTTGAAATACCTATCATGTTTATGCGGCCCGTCGGGGGAAAAATTGAGTACCCCTGATCTAGGTCTGTTGAAATTAAGATCCGAAGTATATTTTCCGATATTAATGATTGATTTATTATCAAATTTGTCTATTTCATTAAGGAAATAGGTAGCACTTTTCCTGATCGTTTGTCTAATAGTGGGTATTTGACTAGTTTCTCTGAGGTTCATATTTCTCATGAACCTGCTAGCATTAAGAATTTGCTTGAACACTTTTGAGCACTTTTTAGATAGTTAATAAAGATCTTTACTACGCATATCGAAAAAAACAAGGGGAGGGCATAGGTCGGGATCGGTTTTACGATAAGTGAGTAGGTAAGCATTTTGTGCCTATTACTTGATTTTAATTTTCTGAAAATTAAAAAGCTAAGTTTATGCGTGGTTTCATTTTTTAAAAAATTTTCTCTAATATATGTTACATGTTGTTTGAAAGTAAGAGTTTATCTAGGATAATTCCTTGATGTATTTAGCTTCATTTGACCAGGGGATTCTTCTCTCTCCGTTGTAAATGTCAGATGATTTTTTTTGCATCTGTGTTTAAGGTTAAGTTTCTTTAAATTTCCTAAGAAAAAAATTTTGTTGAATAGTGTTATTACATATAGGACGACTTATTGGGGAGGTCAATTTTCTCTAAGATAAATAATTAAAACTTTTTATAATGTATTATTTAATTTAAGCAAATGTCTTAAATTCTTCAGTCTGTTTGCTAATTGCAAATTAGGCGATTATTTATTTGTTTCAACATTTCGTTCATTCTTAATGATAAATAGATTTATAAATAAAAAATATTTCCTAAATAAAATATAAAAGATATCTTATAATTTAATATAATAATAATAATAATATATTAAAATATTTTTCAAAGCATTTATTGAAACATGTTCTGTAATGAATGCTTGTAAAATTAAATTTAATTATAAAGGAATATCTAACTTTAAAGTTTTCACAAATCACAGTAGAAAAATAAAAAAATTGCGAGGCATCCGAACACAGTAGCATTTATTGTGATTTTAAAATTTTATCAGAGAAACACAGCTACCCACATATAATTTTATCTAATTTTCTCTATATTAATATATCTTGATTGACAAAATGGGCGATGCAATTAGACTCAAATCATTCTAAGTCATCAATCAATCTAGTAAAACTTGCATCAAGTTGTCAGTCTTTCATTTAGTAATGCCAATCAATTTATTATTGCACCTATTGCTTTCCTGCAACGAATTACTTAGTAGAATTAATTATTAGATGTAACTTTAAGAGCCTTGTACACTAAGTGATGTTTCATTTTTATTAATGTTATGATAAATTTTTGTTAGCTGAGCTAATGATGTAATTTAAATCTTCCCTATTCTATCTTTAGAATGTGTATAGAGTTCTAACTTCTTTTACTTATTTTATATAACTTTAAATAAAATTCATAACAATTCTCTTTTCATGAAAAGATCACTCTTTTTTTTATCGATAAGTATTTTAAATGATTAAAATAGATACGTTCAAAATCTACTCCAAACTAAAAAGTTGTTTGAATCAGATATTTTTCTTTCTCTTTGTAAAATTTTTCGTAAACAAAAATTTCTAAGTTCTCTTACTGAAAGTTACGAGTTCTTAAAGAACTTACTTCGAGCTAGTAAACTATTTTATTGTATAACTGTGTAAATGATGGTAATTTAATCCTTCAGATATTTCTCCTTTTTACCAAGTTTCATGGAAACGTTAGAAAAATTAGTAACTGATATAGATAACTGATTTGCTATACATTAAATTTAAATGGGTAAAACTCTAAATAATATTAAAAACAACGTAAATCAATACATGGGATTTGAGGAGCTAAACTTTCCAGTAATCGCATTTGCCAACAATATTACTTAAATTGAGGCTACAAAATTGCTTTATCTACACGAATTCTATTTAAAAAACGTGATAGCAATAAATTAAAAAATGTTATATTCTTAAGTGATGAGAGATGATGAATGAAAGATTTAATGTTAAATGACTAAATTAAAATTATTTGCAGGATAAAAACAAATGAAGGAGAGGAATGAAAACAAACTATTGAGTTCGTTTTAGCTATAACTAAATTATGAAACTGTAGTAAATTTTAAACTGTTATCTCACAATGAAACTAGCTTCCAGAATTATGACCTGAGTTAACAAAGATGCTAAAATCTTACAAACTTACTTTAGTTCATAACTAAAAGAAATATTAAAGCATAAATTTATTAGCATCGGTAGTTCAGTAAATGTTTTTGTAGGTCTCCCTCTCTCTCTCTCTCAGTCAATAATTAACTGTAAATATATTCATGAAATTTAATAAGTTATTTTAACGATGTAATTCATATCAAATCTTTATTTAGCCAATTGTTGATAACACATCTTTAGCTTTATATTTTATTTTTTATAAGATAATTAAAATATGCTTTTGTAAAAATTAAATTCCATCATTTTTTTTAAAATTTGAAGTCGGATACTCATTTATATTATGATTACTCTTACAAAGCTACTTTACAAGATTATGCTGTCCATTTGGCTGATAATGGTCTCTAAAACAGCTAGTGTTGAGTTGTTTTTTAATCTGAGACATGTCTAGGAATATCCAGAGAGGCAAAAACGTTTTCAGTTGCACTTCACTGTTTTCGTCCAAAATGTATGCATGCACCTCTTACCAAGCAAATTACCAAGATAGACGGCATAAATTCAAAACCTATAACTGCGAAAAAACAAATATGACAAGAATAAATATTAATAAAAAAAAGTGTTCTTCTTAAAATATTCGAATATATTTTATAGATTTTTCCAAGGAAAATATTTTACTTTATTAAAAATATATATTTTTCTGCTAGAAAACAAAACAAAGCTATAAAAAATTTGGCTCATATTATTATCTTACTGGGCCTTTAATAGCACAGTAGAGTTTTATAAATAAGAAAGTACAAAAAGAGGTAATATACAACTAAAACAATTATGGTAATTATACTATTTTTCAATCATTGTAATTATAAAACATGTATATCAAAACTTGTTTAATAGTTAGATGTCCTTTTTAAAAGGCGGAGAAAAAAATTTTAGATTAAAAAAAATATTTTTTCACAAATGGCAGTTAAAAATTCTACAAAAAAGCGTTTTCTACTCGCAAGTTTTGCAGTAAGAAAAAAATCCCTCAATTTCTCTCCAGTGGTTGTAAATAAACAAGATAAATGGGAAAAATATTTACTACATAACTTTGAGCGTAGAATTATGATTATTCTGATGAAAAAAATACAGCTTTGTTGCTTGAAAATTATTATTAATTCTATTCTTAAAACATAAGTTGCTAGCTTGTAATCCACAGCAAAATATCAATCATGCGATGTTTGAACACACATTCTGTTAACAATGATGCTTTTTCAGATATATATATATATATATATATATATATATATCAGGGGAAAGTAGCAGGAAATGTTTCATAAAAAGGAGTTCCCTATTTTCACGTCTCTTATTTCAAAACTAATCTCTCATTTTATTGGTTTATTTTCACGGTGGCATTATTTTGAAAGGTAGACATAAAATTTAAAAATATTTTTACTGATATTAATACATAGAAAAATTCAATTTTCATACACCTACAAATCAATTGTCAAGTATATTTCCTTTTTTCTAAAAAAAGTCAAAATACCTTTGGAATAATCAGAAATAGAATTTAATGGACATTATCTCTATTTGTTTCCAAGTAGGACTTTATTAATCGAAATGTGTGAAAAATGTTTTTTCATACATTAACGGATATATTTAAAAGGTTACTAAGATTCTTAGTAATTTTCTTACTATTAGAAATTGTTTAGTATATTAATCACATGCAGAGCTTCCACATGAGATTTGGAGATTTCTTCCAACTTGACTTTCGACTATTTTACTGTTCAAACCCGCCACGATTTAAAAGTTCATTGCAATGTATACTTTCCTAGTATATTTGTAATAAAAGCAGCATTTGTGTTCATGCTGCTTAGATTAAGATTAAATGCTGAAAACCCTTTGATTCCTCCCATCGATTCTCTTGGTGTGAATTTAGCTTAGAGATTAAAATCTTGAACCCACCATTCAATCAGAAATGCAAATTTTCTTCACGGCATTCCATTAACACTTAAAACACCTTCTCGGTTTGAATACCGAGTTGGCAGATTATTTTGAAGCAAATATGCAAAACTCTTCTTGACACGCTTGAAACAAAGCGTGGTTAGAAAGGGAACATTTCAGTACGACATCTATTCGCATATTCATTTCAAGATTTGGGCATATTTTTGAGTCCCAGATTGTCTTGAAACTTATATACTTTTAACCACTTAAGCTTTCAATTTTTGATCCAAAAAGGATCCAAAATAGGCACATTTTTTATTGTATATATATATAACTAAACAACATACTTAACAGAAGGCGGAAATGAAAGAATTTTATTTTAGTTTTCAATTTTAAACTTTTCACTCTATTTTTTATTTTATAACTATGCAACACAAAAATGCCTAAATGATTGCCTTTATAAGCACATTATGCATGCTATGTGAACAATGTTTCATAAATCTTAAGAGAAGTCTCACGTACCCACAAAAAACTTCATGCGTGTACTATTTTTCCAAACTGTTGCACACACAATTTGAAGCGTGGTGTAATACAAATTCTTACATTTTAATGGGGATGTAGAAAGTATCGGCTTTTTTTGGACAATCATTCCTTTTTCATTTCTTCTAAAACATCAAATTGTGCATTGCTTTGCCAATCCCTATTATTTATCGAATATTTTCAAGAGTCTAAATTCCTGCCTTCAATGAAAAATCTCGTCTTTACCACACAAAAAAAAACCCTGGTTGAGAAGAATATTTCAGAGTACCATAGACAAATTGCATCTCTTAAAAACACACTAGCACTAATAATCCCATTATAAGAATAAAATTATGTGCAACACAAAGATAGAAAGATGAAAATATCAGGGCCGTACAGCGTGTAGGCAAACCGGTTGTGGCCAACTTTTAGTAGACCACACGGTGTATTGGCAAACCAGTTAAGGGATTAAGGAAAAAGTCCATGCAATGGAAACAAAAAAAGAAATTTCATTTAATTTTTAAAAAAATAATATTATGTTAGAAATATTTGGTTTAAAATTTCAATACCCAACAGCACACACAACAGTACTCTGTATTGGGGGAAGAAGGGTTATAACCGACATATCTCCCTCTTTACGTCATTGATACACACACATACACACACATATATAGTTAATGTACTGAAAGATGCAAGATATTTAACGCAGATTAATTAAATAAAGAAAATGTAATATCCATAATCGTCTGATTTTATGTTTTACATCCGTTGTCATATTGTTGAATATTTCAAATAAATTTTATTAGAAGTCATGATTTTGATAAAAAAATAACTTTACAAATGATTCAAGTCGTTTATTCGTGTTTATATAGGAATTCAAAATTAGGAGAATAATCTTATTTGGTAGATTATCCCCAGAAGCACTAGCCCAATTTGAATGAAATTAGGTATGACACAAGTTGCCAGGTTCAGGTTATCTTCCTGTCACTTCATCCTGATTCAAAATTACGAGCTCCTACAACAATATTTCTCGTAATGCTTTAAAGTGCGATGCTAATGAACAATGAATCAATCTGTGCCATACACCATGCTTATGGGACCTAAACCTTTGGATATCTTTATTAGAGGTAACATGAAATCTTCGATATACGAGAAAAGAGATAGGCTTTCATCACAAAAATCATTATTACTTTGAACAAAGTAATTACGATGCCAATAATAGAAGAAAAAGTTAGTCAGCAGACGTGAATTATCTACAGGTATTTTTAGAAACAATTTTTGACTTGTATTTAAAGTTTTCCTCTCCTGTATAATTTGGGCTGAAGAACATTTCATTTTCCTTGATTATTTTGGATTTTTTGTGTGGAAATTTTCTTTTCATTACATAATTAAGTAGTTGTTGTACTAAGATAGTTAGATATGTTCACAAAATATTTCTCTTCTTATAATGAGTTACATTCTCTTTTTATTTTATTTTTTCACATTAGGAGCGCCTTGTATATTGTCAATTTTTTTTTTTTTTTTTTTTTTGCAAATTTTCAATTATTTGTTTGTTTTTGAGTTTAAGCTTATTTAGAGGCTTGATTAGAAATAGTTAAAATAGATTCTAAACATAATGATTTGAGATTTGAAGTCTAGGAAAATCCTTAAATGATATATTGATTTACCATCTTTGTTTCATAGATGTGATATTAACCTTTTAACTGTCATAGCCAAGATTATCTCGGGCACTGCATTAGTTCTCCAAAATGTCGTGCCCGAGGTAATCTCGGGCACAGAATTCAAAATGCCATGCCCGAGTATTAAATGACGTACTTTTTTTAGTGCTTCGTATTGTTATATCCAAAAACATGTCGGGAAATGCTTATTATGGCTTCATCTTTTTGTCAAACCCGAATTTATATTTTGGGAAAGTTATTTTGGACTCAATTCAGTGAACGGTGTTTAATGAGCAGTATTTATGAAGTTTTCTTTATAAACCTAGAAAAATGAAAAAAAAAATTGAAATATATTCAAACCAAAGGGGGGGGGTAATTTAAATATAACTACAATGGGGTGTAGATCACTGTGATCAGAAAGTATCCTTTCACCCGACTATCCAGAAACACTAGAAAATGTATTTTAAAAATACATTTTTACTTTTACTAGACAAGGTTCTCCGTAACTAATTTTTGCTCAATAAAAATGTGGTTTGAAAACGTATAATATTTGTAGAATTTTAAATCCAATTCGTACAGAGCTTTTATATAAATATAATGATGCCGCTTCTAGACAAAAATATCCTGGCATACCACCTACAGTAGATAACCCTGCCCATCTTAATGAAGGACATTTTATATGCAACATGTTTCCTACTTCTGCGAAACGTGATCCTACAAGACAGTGTAAAATTTGTTTATCAAAATAGGATGCAAACTGAAAAATGTTTTCAAGGAAACACGATTCTGGTGTACTCATTGTGAAGTTGGCTTGTGCTAGGAAATTGTTTCCAGTTATCCCACATAAAATTGAGTTACCAAACTACTGATAGGAGTACATTTTTATTTATTTTTTGAAAATTATGCTTCAGTAGGAATGAACTTTACCCTTATCACGCTGTGTCGTAAGCTAATTTGCAGTTGCTACAACACATTAAAAAATTTTTAAGCATGTGATTCAAAATATCAGTTTTTAACTACTTGGTATAGTTTACTTCGTACAAAATATCTGATTTTTGAAATGAAAAGAATTTTACAATATATGGATCCAAATTTAGAAAACAACTTGACAGTTAGAGTTAAACCTTACATTATGTATAATAACTAACAAAATGTTTGTAACTTCCTGATTTAAACATAATTGAATTAAATTAACATACATGTTAATGGCATAATACGTAGAATTAAAAAATATGCTAAATATAATTATATATGGGAAGATTATGAATATTATGATATAAACCATCAAAATTCCAATGTCTGCATACTAAATGTTTACGTACCGTGTACTTCTTATAACTAAATAGTTGATAATATTCCCCCCTTTTATATATAAATATTAAATTTTAAAATAATGGGATACTTGGTATTTTGCAGAAATGAAATCTTTAGTATATTTCAAGACCTAAAATAAGAAATATTTGATCATTGAAAATCCCTAAATAAATTCTGAAAAACATTTTGTGAAAAATGCGTATGCTATTTGAATTCAAATGCTCTGATTTTTATTCGTAATTTTAGCTTTGTATTCTAAGATCCGAATAAATCTCATGCTTGATGTTTCTTGGTCAGCGAAAAACTCGTATAGAGGAAATCTGGACCTTTTATAATCTTAAGATTTATATTCATTTTCGTCTCCAGATATAAAATGTTTCAAATCTTAAATCCCATTTAAAGTCTGCTACCTCAAAACCATCCAGTATCAAATATTTAAAGATACAAGTCACAAGTCGGTTCATATGTATGTGTATAAACAATAAAGGATTAACAGGAAGAGTTGCTTAAAAATGGGATATTAAAAAATTTCTCAAACAGTTTTCATTGATTAAATACATACATAACTAATATTTAAAAATTCAGCTGCTTTGTTGCAACATTATTTTTTAAAGGTACAGATTTTTAACTGATTTTTAAGTATAACGGTTAACTGGAATATTTTCACTGAAATCATCAGATAAATATAAATTTAATATAAGGCTTACTAAACTGAAGCTGAAAGAAAAAATCACACACGAAGTCCATTTTTGAAAAACTCACATAAAAAAAAAATTTTTTTTTTCAAACCAAAATGTATTTTTTATGAAAGAACATACCGGAAACTATTTTTCTTCACTTTTACTACCATTATCCAGACATTTTTCATACAGGGGAACCAGCTCTGGCCTATTCCCTCTTTTTTAAAAAAAAGAAGCCTTCATTGAACATTTTTTGAAATTTGAGGAAACTCATTACAAAACTATCTTACTGTGAATCGTCTGTTTTTTTACGAATTATCTCATTCACATTTTTCAACCAAACCATAATTGACAATATAACATAACCCACTTCGTGTTTCGTCTTGAAAATTGATTCACCTATCATTGCGTTGTCGACCCCCTCCCTATCTTACTATTTCATGATTAATCGTGAAAAGTTGAAGATAAATTTCAACTGTAATTTAAAAAAAAACGGATTACAGAACGTACTTCACACTCGGCAATCGTCTTAAACATTTTAAACGTTTACTAATACGTTTAAAATTAACAAAATAAGGCTATTATAGCATCCCTATACTAATCAAACAGCGGCACTTATGCGTAAGCACTAATTTCCAAAACTACCACTGCAGTTGCAGTAAAACGAAACGGTTTTTAGTTTCCGGATAAGTCTCGTACAATAATATGATCCAGAGAAATGCATAATATCCTGTTTTCATGTCAAAGAAGCACAACATTCATTTTATAAATTATGTCAAGCTAAGGATGTATGTTTATCTATATGTAGAAAATGTCTCATTGGGCTTTAAATATCATCTGCAAAACCATATTTAATGAACTACTAATTGTAAGTCAATTTATGGTAGTGAAATAAAAATGCATGATATATCATTCTTAGTGATATGTCATGCACATTTATGGCAACATTTTTTTTTAATTAATCTTTACCAAAGAAGTATAACGTGAATAGAGAGTAAAGAAGAATAACGTTTTTACTCAAATTCGACTCTGGTAGGAATACTTAACAGACTGTACTTTAAACAGATGTCTCTAATAGATTATTTTGAGACGAATATGAGCACAACAAGTCCAATTCTTAAGACTGAAGTTACCCACGGCACACAAAAAAAATCAGTTGTATACGTTAGCTGAAATAAAATTTTATACGGTAATCTCTTTCCATATTGAGCAGCTGGTTTCTGTTTTGAATGTTTTGGAACCGATCGCCTTGCAACTATAACAATTAGTTAAAAAGTTCTCTATAGCGAAGTAAATTTTCAGTGTAGGCTACTTGTTATTTTTATTATTATTATATTACAAATTTCACTAACCCTTTCTGATTACAGTGAAAATCACTTAACACGAAATTGGGGGGAATGGAATGCTTTTCCGTGTTAAAAGAATTTCATGTAAAACAGTATTGCAAAAAAAAGGGGGGGGGAGAAAGAAAGGAAAAATCAAAGAAACATATTGAACTATTACAACAAAAGTAAGTTTACTAAAATTATTTGGAATTACATAGATATGTATATATTTCATTAAAAATTAACGAAACAAAAACATTTACAAGACCTTAATGAAGTTTGATACAAAATTTTCAAGTTTTTTGAAAAACAAATAATTTATTCACTTTTTCTAAAATAATCTGATATCTTTCATTGCATTGTCTTTTTTAGCATCAAATTTTCCGATGCCGTCCATTTTGTTATTCATTTCACCATTGGAATGTGCATCTAAACAACCACGCATACTTTTCCTGTTGGTCCTAATTTCGGATGACGTGAGAAAAGGAGCTGCATTGTTCATTTTATTTAAGTTGTCGGAACCTGCATCAATGATATTTTTTGAGCCTTGAACAAACTCAAAAATGTCTTTGTATGCCATGATTGGAGGCTATGCACACATTATAATCATCTACTGCAACTTCAATTCTTTCTCTACTACGGAAGGTGTTTTCAGTATATTGTTCATTCCTAGAACAAAAATCCTTTCATGTTAAGCAATTTTTGTTTCAAGTTAAGACAAAAAAATGCACGAAAATACATAGTAGTTTTTCGGATTGTTGTATTATTTAATGTGAACCGATATTTCATGTTCAGCAATTTTGCGTTAAACGTTTCGATATACACTCAAGAACCAAAATATTATGACCACCTGTCAATAACGAGTTGGCCCACCTTTGGCGCGCAACACAGCTTCAACCCGCCTTGGCATGGATGCCACAAACCTTTGGTAGATGGCCAGGGACAGATTGTACCAGATGATTAAGTAACGGTCACGCAAATCCGAGATATTGCAAATTGGTGGTCTTTGAACTCTGAGCTGCCATTCCATAACATCCCAAATGTTTTCCATCGGATTGAAATCTGGTGAGTTAAGTGGCCTGGACATTAACTGGAATTCAGTATCATGTTCCTGGAAACACTCCAACACAATTTTAGCCTTATGACACGGGACGTTGTCCTGTTCGAACATTCCATTTCCAGCTGGAAAAACAGAGGCCATGTAAGGATGCAACTGGTCCGCAATGATGTTCAGATACCCTGTAGAATTCTTGGTCTGCTCTACCATAACAAAGGGTCCCAGAGACGCCCAAGAGAACGTCCCTCAAAGCATAATACCACCACCACCGACCTGTGTATGTCCTGCTGTACATTGAGGGAGCAACTTTTCACTCGGAAGACGGCGTATCCTGACACAGCCATCAGCTTGATGAATGCCAAACCGTGATTCATCTGACCAGGCAAATCTCCCACTGATCCATGGACCAGTCGCGATGTTCCAGGGCTCCGCGCCCGCGTAGTTGGCGATGACGCTTGGTCAGCAAAGGCACACAAGTGGAACGTTTGCTGCGTAGCCCCATATCCAACAGTGTCCGCTGAATAGTGTGCTCCGATACTATTCTACTTGGCTCTGCATTGTATTGGGCTGTCAGCTAAGCCACTGTCTGGCTCCGGTTTTGCTTCACCTTGCGAGACAGTCTCTGAAAACCATTTTCTTTGATAGCGTGTGGACGTCCAACACTATGTCGTCTACTACTGGTTTCACCATCATTCATCCACTTTGCATAAGTACTAACAACTGTAGATCACGAACAACCCACGAGTCGTGCAGTTTCGGAAATACTTGTTCCGAGCCTTCGAGCCATTACAATCTGCATTCTATCAAAATCGCTTAGATCCGCAGCCTTTCCCATCACACACAGAAGTATGTGAAGGAATGATTCTTCAGACTTTCCAGCAGCAGTTAATTACCACTTCTACCTGATCACGTGCCTTTCACGTCATCCAGGCGAGTTCATTGCAAAATGTAGGGGTTTTCATAATGTTTTGGCTCTTGAGTGTATATCCCATGTTTGAATTCATACAATGTAAATGTTTCTAGAAAGCGTTCGTCTTTTAGACGTTGAATTTTTTTACTACAATATTTTGCTTATTGCTTCTTAGGTATTCTGACTTGGTAAACAAGCTTGAAGTAAATGTGAAGAAATAAATATGTGAATTTTAAAGAAAAATTATTTTGTAAAAATTGACTCGATTAAGATATGTCTATCAAGTAAACTCTTATTAGCAACACTTATTTTTGTCCTTTAAAAGCGCGTTGTAGCATCGGAAAAATAAAATGGTAAAATAAATCGAAAGGTTTTTACTTGTGTTTTTTTTTACATAGGATTGATGTTTTACATAAAGGCAACGAAAACTTAAAAACATTTTTAAAAAATCACATGTTTGATTAACAACATGTATTGTAATGTAACGTTTTTCTTGCGTAATACTTTTTCTGGAAGTAATTATTACTTAAAATTATCTTTATGGATAGGAATATATACTGAGCCTTTCATACCTTCAGTGGGTCGAAAATTAAGTACCAATCTTGCTTGGAAATTAAACACTGGGGGTTTCATGTCGGACTGACCACTTGACCTTACTTACTTGCTCGGGAGATTCGAGCTCACCCGAAGGGTTTCGAGCTATGAAACGACCCTCTGAGAAGATACTTTATTTCTATAGTAAACGAAATACATATACAGGGTGTTTCATAAATGATGGGAGTAACTTTAAGAGGTGATAGCACACATCAAGACGAGTAATAGTAAATAGGAAACCAAGTGTCCCAAACGTCTTCCGAAGGAGAAAGGAGCCATCAAAGTTTAGGGTCCTAAATTTCAAATGATGATAAAAAACGGGAAAATGGATCGATTCATTTGCGGTTTTCACTAAAATCATTCTTTAAATTAGTATTTTCATTAAAAAAAGTTTTAAAGACAAAGTTAAAAAAATGCCGTTAGAGGGCGCTCTAGACTTTGGAGTACCGAACAACTACCTTTTACCAGTATTTTTTTTATTTTGTTAAATGTTTACAAAAGCTTAGATTTTAACTTGAATTTTGAGCGCAAAATTGAAACCATCGGGAGCGGTTAAGTGGCGCAAATGTAACCGCGTTTAGGGAGGAAAAATTGAAATGCTCGTATGTAATGATCAAAATAAAAAACGATAAAGCAAACTTTAAGAGGCGATAGTACAACATAAAAACAATCAACTTCGATTAGAAAATGCATGATTTGAATTCAAACGCAAACGTGCTAGAGCATCTTCAAATTTTATCCATGCAAGCGTTTTAGCTGCAAGATTCTGGAAGAAGAACATGAAATTGTGATATGGGGAAGAAGAAGAACGCATATGCAAATTGTTATTAAGATAAAAGCCATTGACCCGAGTGTGCAAGTGTAAATCACGGAACAAACGTAACGAAAGATGTTGCCCTTCACTAATCAAGAAAGGCTGATATGCACTTCATCTACGGAACTGCAAATGGGAATAGTGCAGAGGCGCGACGATTATACGGAAAAAAGTTTCCCAACAGGCGGTTGCCCAATGATAAAACATTTGTGCGCTTGCACAGACAGTTGTGTGAGACAGGATCCTTTTTTGGTGCACGTTCAAATGCAGGCTGTGCGAAGTCTAACAGAACGGTAGCCGTGGAAGAAAAAATTCTGGATATGGTGACTGATCATCCAAATACAAGCACGCGAGCAGTGGCTAGTCAAATTGAAGTATCACCCTCCACGACATGGCGAGTACTAAAGGATGAAAGTATGCATCCTTTTCATGTCCAACGAGTCCAGGAACTGACTGAAAGGGATTTTCCTCGTCGAATGGATTTTGCTCGCTGGTATCTGCAGAAGCACACCCTAAATCCCGATTTTGGTGCAACTGTGCTTTTTACAGATGAATGTACATTTACACGTGACGGTACATTTAACACCCACAATTCCCACCAATGGGCAGATGTAAATCCACATGCGTCTTCTACACATGCATATCAGCGACGATTTTCCATAAATGTTTGGGCAGGAATAATTGGTGACCATCTACTTGGACCTTATCTTCTGCCAGAACGCCTGGATGGAAAAAAATATCTTACCTTTCTGCAACAGGTGCTGCCGGAAATGATAACAGATGTTCCCCCTCGTATCCGGCGAGTAATGTGGTTCCAGCAGGATGGAGCACCAGCTCATTTTGCGCCAGAGGTGCGAAATTATCTAAACGCAACCTTTCCAAATCAATGGATTGGGCAAAGTGGTCCTGTCCCTTGGCCAGCGCGATCGCCCGATCGCCCGATCTTTCATGCCTGGATTTCTTTTTGTGGGGACACTTGAAGAGTCTTATGTATGAGACTCCTATCGAAACTGCAGAAGAACTCGTCGCCAGACTTTCGGCAGCTGCAGGAGAGGTGCGCGATACTCCTGGCGTGTTTCAGAGGGTTCGTGAATCCCTTCTTCGCCGTTGTACCGCATGCATCGCCTCTAATGGTCAGTGTTTCGAACAGATATTGTAATCATTTCTAATTAAACTTTTTTTTTATAACGTAAATGTTCTTTGTTTCCTTTTTGTCTCTTAAAACGAAATCTGTTTCAGCGCCCTCTATCACCTTCGGGTTAAAATTACGAGTATGATTTCTTTGATGAATGTTACTTGTTTTGGTGTTGTACTATCGCCTCTTAAAGTTTGCTTTATCGTTTTTTATTTTGATCATTACATACGAGCATTTCAATTTTTCCTCCCTAAACGCGGTTACATTTGCGCCACTTAACCGCTCCCGATGGTTTCAATTTTGCGCTCAAAATTCAAGTTAAAATCTAAGCTTTTGTAAACATTTAACAAAATAAAAAAAATACTGGTAAAAGGTAGTTGTTCGGTACTCCAAAGTCTAGAGCGCCCTCTAACGGCATTTTTTAACTTTGTCTTTAAAACTTTTTTTAATGAAAATACTAATTTAAAGAATGATTTTAGTGAAAACCGCAAATGAATCGATCCATTTTCCCGTTTTTTATCATCATTTGAAATTTAGGACCCTAAACTTTGATGGCGCCTTTCTCCTTCGGAAGACGTTTGGGACACTTGGTTTCCTATTTACTATTACTCGTCTTGATGTGTACTATCACCCCTTAAAGTTACTCCCATCATTTATGAAACACCCTGTATAAAAAGGTCCCGAATGAGGTACCATCCATTAAAATTTTTGAGGATAGGGGGGAAAATATAAGATACAGAAAATTACTTTACAAAGGTGGTCCTTATCTTCATGCCAGGATGTGATTCATAACAAAAATAAAAATGTAAATACTTAAAAAGGAGGGGTCACAAACACGAACACACGTAAAGATACTGTCTTATTAATGGGACAGGAGAGTCCTTGGAGAAGAAACAAAAAGCACAGGGATAATACTCCTATAAGGTATTGCAAAAACAGTGGGGGGAGGACTGCTATATAAAAGAGAGTGCAGGTCCAAACATTTTTTTTTAATTTTATTTTTGGAATGAATGCAATACAGTTCCCAGTATGGTTCTTTGCTTTAGAATTTTAGTATCAAATTATGCCGAATGGGTGACAGAGGGTTGAGATCATAATTATGTGGTGTTCACAGAATGGAATGAGAGTTCTGACTCGTTAGACCGACAGATTCTTTAATGATTTTAGCAGAAAGATTATGCCTCAGGGCTACTTAATTTTTTTAAAAAAATATATCCCACCTCACCATAAAAGAAGTATATAGATATACGCTTTTGCCATAATTTAAAATATATATTGTATATTAACAATTTTATAACAAAAAAAAGTATATGTATTCAATTTTAGATATAAGGCAAATAAAGTTGTATTTTCAAATTTTCAATAAACCTCGGAATATGATGAAACAATTTATGTTGATTATTATTTTTTCTCTCTTATTCGAGTACAGAAAAATGCCGGTGTTTAGAAACACAGAAAGCTACTAATATAATGTTGTAATATAAAGAGAGAGAGAGAAAAAAAATGAGAAGATGTGTGTATAATTTTGATACCTATTATGCTTTAAAGTTCCTATAGATTTTGTAAAAATTAGTATTTCTTTTTTTTTTACATATTACTACAGGCAAAAGTATGAACGAATTCTTTATATATAAACCCTTTTATGTTGTAACTATTTTCTATGGAATATATACTATTTTTACGAAACTTTTCCATAAGTCCAATTTTTTTAATATATATTTTTCACCGTGCAGTTGTTATGTTAAGGGGATGAAAAACACAAAAAAAAGGTGTTTCAGATTTTAAGATATAAATTCAGTTATGAAAGCCTTTTTGTGAAATTTTATATCTCAATGTCATTTTTTTGTGCACAATTCTCACTTTTCATCCTCTAACTTTAAGACTTTGTGTATCTTATAATAAAAACTCGAAAAGATTTTTACAGCATCATAAAATATTTCAGATATTTTCGTTTTATTTTATTTTGAACTTCACTAAAAACATAGTAAATGTAGAATATTTTTTTTGTGAGGCTGAGCCTCATATAACAACAAAGGAATATGATGATAAATTATCGCAAGATTTCGAATCTTGGTATTTACAAAAGAAAGTTAAAGGCAATCCAGATTCAAGATTAATATAAAATTTGTTTTATAACTTGCCAAAAGTTATTTATCATTTATAAACCATTAATCAGCTACAATATATAAATTGAACACGATCCAAAAATATATTTCTTATTATCCGTAATCATATATTGAAAATATCAGAGTGAAAATATAACTAAGTGATAATACGTATATAAATAATTTATTTCTTTGCAGCTTATGTTATAAATGCATTCATTTATCACGTATTTTACATTCATTTTCTGATTAAAAAAATATTTATAATTTTTTACATAGTAAATTCATCAATTATTTTCTATACTTACGGAATCAGTTTATTAATATATAATTAGTAATATTTTTGGAAGAAAAGGAAACATTCAATGCAATTAGTAACAGTCAAAATATGTAAATTGTGTGAGCATAATATGTAAATTATGTGAGTAGCATTGATTTTCGATACGTAACTAAACATCCGATATAAATAGGCTTGTAACAGCATTAGTTCTTTATTTGAGCACGAATTAGTCTCGCAATATTTCATTAAGGTACCCGAACACGTTGAAATATGACCAAATTTGGTAAAAACATATATTTTTAGTTGTTATTTTATTGAATACAGCTATCTTTTGACTTTACAAAATATACTTTGTTTTGTTTTTACGTTATTAAGAGGCCAGTTTACAACAAGTTTTATAAAATTAGAAAAACCTGAAGTGAATCTTTAATCTACCTGAAGTGAGTCTTTAATCTACCGTAAGTGGACATTTAAATTGTTCAGAATCTGTAATTTTTCGAGACTGATAGAACAAAATATCACAAACCCATTTTTATGAAACTTTTAGGCCTGATTTTTATATTATTTTCTAGACAATATACTAAACTATTTCTTATTGTATGAATCTTTTTTGAGTTATGGTTTGTTATTCAAATAACAGACCATACAAAAGTCACATTTCATATAATATTTACTCGAACAGGTCTAAAATTTTAGTAAATTTTCTAGATAAATGCATCCAATTTGCTTTAGTAATAATTTTACTGATGCAAGTTTATTACTTTTTTCTGTAATTGCTTTTTCCAAATAAATTGCTAAAATTTCGCTTAGAATTGTGATTTTTGTAAAATTGAAATAAATTTTTTTAACAGTTAAATATTAGTATTTATTGATATTGAATCCTAAAAAAAGCCTTTATAATATTTTAGAACGCTATTTTTAAGAAAAGTACTTCAAACGCGTTCGGATACTTTAATGTATTAATCAGTAAAAATATATTAATTCAGAAATATTAATGCATTGCTTTAACAAATCATATCTATTTTTACATGAGAAAATTAGTAAATATTATTACATGAGAAATATGAAGCATAAGATGCACATTGTATGTCATATAAAAAGCATTATTGCTTTTTCTCATCAAAAATAAAGTTAAACCTCTTTAAAAATGAATAAAAATTATTACTTTTATTAAAATTAAGGCTTTCGAATCAGATTGTTCGTGCAAGGGCAAAGATTTGTATAGATTCAAAGTGATAGGTTTTTTTTGTTTGAAAATTAGAATTTTCATCTATAAATAGGCAATTTTAAAGTCCTCACATCAGCAGCAAAAAATATATCCATTTTCAGGAAGTAGAATACAAAATGAGAAATTATTAACACAGGAAATAAGAAATTTCTTTTTTCAATATTTTGTCCTCTGGATTTATTTCAAGGACAAAAAGGTAACTTCTAACAATACGGATAAAAATATTTTTAGCTTATCTTGAAAGTTCACATTATTTTAAGTTTTTTTATTATTTTTAAAGTTAATTCAAAAATAATATTTTTAAGATATTTAAAAGTAATTTCAATATATATGTCTTATTGAAAACATCTAAGTAATCCTTTAGAATTTTCTCTCAATTACGAATAGCTATTGGAACTTTCAGAAGGATTTGAAGTTATTTTCACAGCCAGAATAGTTTCTGAGAAGACTGATGATTTAGTTTTCAAAACAAGTCTGTAAAAAATTTCAAAATAAATAATTTATCCTCACATTATACTTATTTCGCATTATACAGGATAGCAAAATGATTTTATAAGAAGTAACTTCTAAATTTGATCGTAAAAATAAACCTTAAATGAAAATGATAAAAACTCTTTGTTCTTAATGTATTCTAAGAAGCAACCTATTTTCTTCAGTTTCCTTTTAAATCAAATTAAGCCACATTTTCTTTTTTCTTGATCCAAGTTCTTATATATTCAATGCATGTAGTCTAAACTTTGGTTGGAAATTCATCATAAGAATACAACTATACGTCTTAAATTTATTGATTTGATTTTAGTCATTTCCGAGGAATATTATTTTTATATTTGAGAAAAAGTTAATAAGCGTATTTTCACATTGATGTATAGTAATACTATATGATAAAAAATAGAAATCTTTATACAGTTGAGCCTCTCTCTATTTCATTTTAAAATTGTTAATCATTAAAATTTTTATTCTATGCAAATATAAAAATGAATGTAAATATGATTATAAACATATATACATAAGTTCATTGTTGAGCTAGGAGAATTAGAAAAATATTGCATTTTGTTGCGTGAGTGAGTGCTTATTAATGTCCCATGCTAAAACAACATATGTATTGGTAATTGATTCTGTAGTTTTGAGCCTCGGACAAGTGACGAGGGCAATTCCTGAACCGGTATTCCCCTCTCCTCCCTTCCACACCACGCCAACGCAAGAATCGTGAGCTACAATCGATTTAATGTGCTTCTCTACTCCGCACGGCATCAGGACTTGAACTTGTTACTCGACAATACCGGCCACGAGTTTGTTACCATAACCATTACGCTTTGACGCATTCAAGGATTTTCTTTTTCCTGACAGCCTCCGTAGTTTTTCAGCGATCCTGAAAGTAAAAAGGCTAATGAAATATTTTCCAGTAATGGGGTTTTTTAGTAAACTATTCTTCTTAAAAATATGATTTACAACAACTATATATTCTTACACTGATATAACTTTTTGCATATTTATAAAATTTTTAATAAATACAAAAACTTTCAAAAGCTGGAAAATATATAAAATATAATCCTTCAAAATTTCTAAGAGAAAATAAGTGTTTATTACAGTGATAGGAAATCTACGGCTCACATTCTGAGTTCTTATGCAACCCACTATACATCTTAAAGTAATAGTACAGAGTTTTTTTTATTTCAATGTTTTTTAAAATCAGTTTAACAACGTATTGCACTTTTTTGCATATGTAAGAATTCTCACAGAAATTTGAACACATTTTGCATGTTCAAAATATAATTGAGATAATTAATATGTATGAATTGAGTTAAAAACTTAATTAATCCAGAATTTTTCAGAGCCGCAATGTGTGTGTGTGTGGCAACTGGCAATAACGAAATTCAACAAAATCATGCAGACTTCGTTTTACAAGTCAGGTCATTGAACCAGAACACATTGTATAACTTTTTATACGTAAAATCACATAGTATCATCAAGAGAGATAAACAAGCAAAAAAGGGTGGACCCCCATGCACTTGACAGGAAATGGATTATAGCTTATTTTTTATATTTTCTTCCATCTTACATCTCTGTGGGATGAAAGCAGAAGACTTATAAAATCATATTTTATACTTCAGGCAACCACGTTCCACTTTTTGTATGCTTAATTGAGTAAGTATTGTGTGGCATTGTGTAAGCAATAATTGTCATTTATATTCATTTGTAAAACTCATTTTCAACAATTCTCAATATATCAGTATGTAGTTTCCTCATATAATAATCATTAAACTTATACAAAATTAAATTTAAAACTTAGTAATAATCTATAACTAAATGTTGAATATGTTCAGTTTTCTATCATACATTATTTATTTTTAATCTTATCACTTATACGATCCAATTTTTTCCATAAGTTTCTCTTATCCTAAAAATATAAAACTTATTTCATATGGTTTTGATTAATGTTTTAATGATTCATCAAGTTATTCAAATGTAAGCATCAGTTTAATTCAAATGTTCAGTTAATAATACTTGGTCATTTCCGTTTATTCATGAAAAGGCTTACTGCATGACTAGAATGATTTCTAAAAGCTTATTTAGATTATTTTTATGAGATACATGCCATGCATTTGATGAATGAAATATAATCCCTAGGCTTCAACTAACAATGATTATGTTTAATGTGCATTTGTTTTCTTAATATGATATCTATTCTAGAATGATTTATTTCCTGTAGTAG
This sequence comes from Trichonephila clavata, assembly GCA_019973975.1. Taxonomy (NCBI): domain Eukaryota; kingdom Metazoa; phylum Arthropoda; class Arachnida; order Araneae; family Nephilidae; genus Trichonephila; species Trichonephila clavata. The sequence continues at coordinate 39,613 of BMAO01011114.1, read as the reverse complement.
AAATACTTGCCCTTAACATACTTAAATCATTATTTACGTATTGAATCATTATTATTATTCAAAAATGATGTTTTAAATAAGTTCTAATAACTTTCATCTCTAATCGAAAAGAAAAAAATCACCGATAATTTTCACACATCACGATTAAATATGCTGATTGCAATCTGAAAAATGTCTGAGTTACTTCTGTATAAATGAAATTTATTCACATTACATACACAATAATAATAATAATAATAATTGTAATAAGAATCATCTTGATGGTTTTGTACATAATAAAAAAGTGAATTATATTCGAAATTTATTCTAGGAATAAAATACTCGATAGGATGAAATTTTTACCGTGCATGTACTTCGATAAAACTGGCTAACAATTAGCAGAGAAATGCATATGCAAATGAAATGCGTTAATAGAACCACCCATTGGCCATCTATAAAGGGAGTGTCTCGAAGGTTGTCTTTAAATACTAAAATAGTAAATTCTTTATCTTGTTTTCGTGTCTATGCGTGAGAAACTGCAGTATTTTTCGTCGAAGAAGAAGGAAGTCCCTAGAGATCTCTTGGATTTTGATGCTGGAAAAATTGTCGCTTTTAAGATTGTCTTCCCGAGGGCTCAGAACTCATTTTGAATGCTATAGAGAATTATACTGGAATATGTAACAACCTCCCAGAATCCATGTAGATATTCAAAAAATTTAGATTACTATAAAAGAGTAATGTACAAATTTTATCATTTTAAGTTCCATGCCTCATGCATCTCCTATTTAGATCTATCCATTAATTAAGCTCCATTTTTAAATTCACTTCACAGATATTTTAGTAAGTTATTTATAACTTACAATTGCTTTTTTGTTGACTTATTTTTCATTTATATAAATAATACTTTTTCGAATTGATCATACTTGTCTTCTAGCATTCTATTCGAATATACACGTAGATTTGAGGATCGTCTAAAATTCAATAATTTTGCGTTTTATTCATTATATTTCATATGAAATCACTTCATCTTTTGGTGTAACTGTATTTGATTCTGAAGGCATATTTAAATGCGATAGAATTAAAACTATTAAATCAAAACAATCTAAAATATAAACAATCAATATTCACTCTCTCACCCACGGTAAGATCACCAAACGTTGACCGGTCCCCTACGATGAAAAGGTTGGGCAGCATTTCTATAGTGTATGCTGAACCTTACATTAGAGAGGGTCTGTGGTGGCTTTGAAACACAGAATAATTGTATTTTTAGCGCACAAACACTCTCATATTATTTTAACTGGTGTCATGTTCTACGCTCTAATTTTCAAACTATCATCTCCATTTGATTTATACAATAGAATTTATTTACTATTAAAAAAATATTTTTCGTTATATGATATGATAACTTTATAGAGTGTAAATATATAACATTGTTAAATAATTATAATCCAATGGATCATTAGTTTGTGGTCATTTAAATAATCTATATACTACAGCTTTTCTTTATTAAGAAATAGAATTATCTACTTCGGAGAAGAATTTTGTTATTCTATTGATTCTCAGATTTTTTATGCTGTTTTTTTAATACAGAAAATAAATTTATGTATAGACCTCCAATTTATTATTTATTAAGAGTAAATATGTAGAATTTATTTTTAAATAGTCATCTAATTTATATACTCTTTGTTCTCACTTAAAAGAACTTTTTTTTAAATCTTTGTATTTCCTTCCATCTATTGTTCCGTATCACATTTGCTGCTATTCTTCGAAAACTTCTTAAATTTGTGTTTACTGCATATTTACTGTTCCTTAGTATATTTCCTACCATAATTTATTTGCTCGAATTCAATTCCATTTTTCCCCAGACATGAAACACATTTGATTTAAAAATAAAGCAAAATACCTAAAAAAAAAGGCGAACATATTTCCTCAAACCATAACACTCTTTTGTCACACAGTGCTTGTAAAGTGATGTTAAATGTGTTAATTTGGAATGACAATAACACTTTACTAAATTGCTGAATGTAAGTTTGTATTTTCTCGAGATAGGTGAGAAAAAATTTATTTTACTCCTCATTACTTGGAAAGAGTTATTGATTCTCTTTCATAGAATCGCAATAAGATCTAAGAAATTATTAACTGAATTCATATACGAGAAATATGTTAGAAAACTAAGGCAAAATGTATTTACAATTTACAACATTAAGTAAAATAATATCGAATAACGCATACAGAATTTGGTTCGATGATTACTGCAATGAAAATTCTTCTAAAATTTTCAGTTCAATCATTAAGATGAAAAATGCAATATTGCCTATCTATTGTATAATAAATTCATTACTCAAATTATACATTTAAATATATTTATATGTATATATATATATTAAATATACAGGGTGTCCTAAAAAGTCTGACCATACTTATAAAAACTAATTAAAAATAAACAAAGATTTTCATTTCAAGATTTTTAAGTTCCGTAAAGAAAAGATTAAACTTTATGTTTAATGAAATACTAACATGATAGATCAATGTCCCCGTTTATCAATATTCTAGTTTCAAAATGTGTGGCTTTCCCGCAAGTTGTGTACATATATAGTGTGGTTTATCGAGTTTGAATCTGCAACACATGTACAGCTTGAATGGGATACCACCGTATTGAAATTTAGGAGTGAGAAAAAGTTCCTCGGGCAATGGATGGAAAGCAGAAATCCAATAATGTGGTCGTCCAGATCTCTAAACACGACATTTGAACTTCTTGTAAGGATACGTGAAAAACAGTGTTTATCTACCTTCAATTAGATGCAATGATGAAATGAAAAGCTGAAATATAGTCGCCATTCAGATTGTTAATCTTGCAATGCTTCATAGAACGGGGCTAGAAATCTCGTATACTCGAGGTGTTGCGCACAACTAATGTTGCGCACATAGGAACCGTACAATAAAGTATTATAACAAACTTTAAAAGTTTGCTTTAGGGAAAAACTGTAAGTATATATATATATATATATATATATATATATATATATGATGTCTTGCTGTGAAGATTATGTTACAACACTCTTCACACGGTTTACATTTTTTCCACACACATTTTGAACATCTTACATTTTGAAAAATTTCTACATTTTTGACAACCAACCAAATTTGATTGTCATCTCTCTTGCCGTCTATCTTTACATGCTGGTTCAAAGGATGCAGTTATGTATAACTTAAATTTTTAACACAATGAATAGTAGCTTTCCATTGGTTTCAAGACTGTTGGATCTTATGGAAAAAGCTCTATGAACAGAACTTTTGTAAAATCTTTTTGGAAAAATTGTTTTATTAGGTAATTCTTTTAGTAATTTTCTGCTTAAACATTTTAGGAGAATTTTTTGCTGAATAATAGTCAGTTGTTTTTTCATACTTTCTGTGAGGTTTTCATACTTAGAACTTTTATACTTTGACTTTCTAGTTATTTTATTTTGGTTTTTCCTACCGAGTTGCAAAGGGAGAAGGTTGGCGCCTTCAAACTAGTCTAACCCCACTTATGCGGTCCTAAGTCCGAAATTGCTTTTTCACTTGTTAGGTGCTTTTTTGTATTTCCTTTTTGTAATTTTTGATAGATTCGATCTTCGTGTTTTTCTTTTTTATTTTTATTACGTTATTTCTTGTTATGTTCTTTATTTTCTACCTTTTGATTTTGATATATTTTATAAATTTCTTCCTTATTTATATATATATATATATATATATATTTAATTAATATTTGAAAGTATAGAGTCATACTTTTCGTACACCCGATATTCTTAAGCGTATGTTCATTAAATATTTTTATGTGTGTGTGTGTTTATATGTATATATACTCGTAAAAATAAAAACCAACATCATATAAACACTTCTGAAGGTCTATTTTTACCCTTAATAAACAAAATTTAACAAGTTAAATTTTACGGCAATAAATTTAATTCAAAGATTGGAAAATTAGATTGAACATAATAACCATAATACAAAAATAAATATAGCTACATTTGAAAGGAATATGCTACTTAATCATTCATTTTCAATGGAATTTATGCGATATTTTAAATGATAAAACTGATATTTAAAAGACTCTCTATCTCCACCCGACTAGTGTTGCCACGTAAAGTATTTTCTAGATTAAAAAAAATGAAAATAAAAATATTCCAAGAAACATTAAAGCATATGCGTATCGTTTTGATTCGTTAATACAATCTTTAGTTACAGATATATGTTCACACAACTATTAAAAAGTATTGATGGGAAGGGCTCACAGAACTCAAATGGCAGGGGAAAACTATCAAACTACAGTTAAGGAGCACTGACCAAAGGCATTAAAGTCTTCCAAAATAGCGGTTTTGTTTGTGAAAATGAGGCGATAATTATATTTAATGATGAAATATTGCTGATCGCCTAGATATTTTGAAACTTCTGGTTTTTAAATTGATGCATTTTTATGTCATTTTTGCTTTTCAGTTTAACAATTTGTAAGTAAAGGAAAAATAGACTAAGTCTAGATCTTTAATACAAAAAGTTTGTAAAGGTTTGAAAATGACAAAGAAAAAAATATCATGCATGAGCATTTTACTGAAATTGCTTATGAGGCGGGTACATTTTTAGAGTTGGAACAATGGATTTTATTATTTAAAAAAGTTAAGATTAATCATTAAACTTGTTCTTCTCAGATTCGAATTTTGACATTTCCTTACAAGACTAAAAAGAGTTTTGGTCTTCAGAACTAATTTTAAAATGTATTAGGTAGGATTCACAGTTCCCGGACTCAGACTGCGACTTGAAAACATTTTGCTAAAACCAACTTCCAAAAACCACTTTCCAGAACTGTTACCAGCAATGATAGCACCGAATGTAGTGTATCTGAATGGGAAAGAGAACTACTTTGATACTGCCACGGATAACTGATTCTGTAAATGCAATGATTAGTGGACTAGTCTCGTTTGTGTGTGGTGATTGTTTGTGTTGTGTGTGTGTGTGTGTGTGTGTGCTGTGCGTGTGTGTGTATGTGTGTGTGTGTGTGTTGTGTGTGTGTGTGTGTGTGTGTGTGTGTGTGTGTGTGTGTGTGTGTGTGTGTGCAACACTTCATAGAGTGAAGTATCTATAAATAAAGATCTAGCTTCTAAAAGTCAGGGAAAAAAACATTTTTATCAGTTCTCATTTTAACATTACTTTTATTATTTGACATATTTAGAGACGGTTTATCGGTGCTTTTCATGAATTTTATTTATAAAGCGTGAAATTCATCCAAAGTTTCAGAATGATAAAATTTGCTATTTGTTTGAAAAAACAAAGATTGTTAATTAATAATTACTTTGATAGTAAAGTTTCAAAAGCACTGATTAAACTCTTCTTTCTTTTGAAAAATTATCTTCGTAAAACGTCCCATAAAGTTTACTCTAATACATTTTTATCGAAAACAAACATGTGTCCTATAAGTATTCAACTTTAAATATCATTACTGGAAAATCGTGTTTGAGATCCACCTTGTTTGTTTAATGCCAATCAGATTTTGATTGAGAGGTTTAACTGACATATTGTTATCTATTTTTATTTTCATTACTTATAACTGGTTTCCGTTTATATAAATAGTTAACTTTTGCTTCATTTTAATTAAAGTAAATCAGATTTAAATTGCGATTATATATATATATACTTGGATTGATTTATTATTCTAAGGATACCTGATATATATATAAGGAATCAATTAGTTAATTTATATCAGTCCACTGAGAGAGAACACTTGTGCTGTCTTATAGTATCACAACTTCGCTATTTAAAAATTATTTCTTTAATATTGTTTTGAGCCATAAATACACATTTTTGTAATGCTTTTCATATAGCTCTGTACTCCTGCAACTATTTTTTTTACTAATTCATATTCCAGAAAATGGCAATAAATATTCACGTACATGTACATATTTTAGTGTTCCAAAATATAAATAGTAATATGGTTATGTACATATTTCTTACATCAATTATTTTGAATCAATAAATAACAACAGCAGTACTATTTTCTATCATTTTTCTAAGAAATAAATTCATTAACAAATAGTTTACTTATATTAATTTAATTGATAAATGTATTTTTAATATTTTATCTAAATAATAACTGTTTACTCATTGAAGTAATTTTATTGATATATCAATATTATTTTAACTTTTAAGTGTGCAAAAACTTTAAACGGCCGAATTCACTAGCTTAAGTGCAATATAAATATCCGAACAAATAAAACTACATTACTTGAGAATTGTTTTAATCATATTTTAAAAAGATGCACATTTAAAGAAAGAAAAGTTATATATTTTTTCCCCATAAAACATAAAAAGATGACCAAGAGATAGCTTACAAAGTTTTTATCCTCAGAATTATTTATTTAAATACCGAAGAATAAAACTATACAAGTTTTTATATTAGCTTCAAGTAATTTTTTTAAATGTAATTAGCTTAACAGATAATTTTTGTATAGTATAGTATTGTTCTTGTTTGTTTTGTATAGTACCTCAGTAATGTACAGCATTTCTAGATATTTCATATTAATTAAACATGAAATGCAGCTTTCTTTTAACGGTACCGTATCCACCGACTTCGGAACTTAGAACATTCGTTTCAGTAAAAAGAGAATCTAAGTTTAATTTCAACATGTTTTTTTTCTAGATGCTCTTAATGGCTCATAAGGAAATGTATTAAATATCATTATGAACCTTCTCTGGTGCAAATTAGTTCATTTAGTTTTATCGATGAACATGAAAGGAATGTATGAAAAAAATAATTGCTGAAAGAAGATCATGAAAACATAAAGGGAGATTAATGGACCAAAACTTATAATAAGGCAGTTATTTTGATAATGTGCAGTGTTCATTTTGTTAAAAAAAATCTAAAATTATAAATCATTTCTGACCTTTTTTTTTGCAGATTTGTAAAATATTGTATATTTTTCATAGAATAATAAAAGCAAGTATTTTTTTTATTTATGGAGTACAACTTATATTTAAATTTGAGTTTATTTTAAATATATATAATTGTCTTCTACTAAGTGAATATTAAACGTATGCTTATTCTGCTTATGATATTGAAAAAGAACTTCAAGTGAAAAATTTCCGTTTCCTTGTTAAAATGTCATGATGAACTTATCAACCAGAATGTTTAAATAAAGCACAAATTTTTTACGTGAAGATTAAGTTTGAAGATTAAACTCAAAGCAAACTAAAAATCTAACATGTCATATTTCCATTTATTAAGTTTTCGTCTTAAGATAATCAGATTATCTCTTTTATGGAGCTTAAAATAAAACTCTATGCGTGGGTACATCATTTTTCTTTAATAACTATTTTTTTTCATGAAGTACTTTTTCTGAAGTGTTCTATTCTTAAACATTAAAACGTTTAAGAATAGAACACTTCTTTATTAAGAGTTTGTTTCTTCTAATAGGAGTTTGTTTTCTTATTTTCTCTGATAAGTACCTTTTAGTAACTCTATACAACTTTTAGAATTTCACTAACAGATAATACACGATCATCAAACTTTTTTGGAAATAACTTACTTCTTGTCCTTTTATATTTGAAATATTTAGATTCTAACTTATTAAAACATATTTTAAGAATGCGTAAAAAAATTTATGAAACAAAACCTAGCAGGAGATATATTATATTAAAGAAGCGTAATGAATGCATTCTTTTTTGTATATTAGCAGCGAAATCTTCTGTCATGCCATTCAAACTATTTGAATAGTCTGCATTTAAATTAACAATTTGATCTTTAAATTCTTTATCAATATAATTAATTTTTAATTAGTTATCATCAATGTACATGCGAAAAACTTAAAAACTTAATTGGATTCTGCGGCCATAGACTGTGTGTGATTAAATTGAAAATGTATGTCTTTTAAATTTGTAATGAGTTCTAATAACATAAAAGTAAACACAAAATTAGCCTTTCTTGTAAATATTATTTTGATCTCAGACAATCAGCAAATGCTGTAATATGAGGTACTATAATTTGCTAGTTAACATATTATTAATTATAACAATTTAATAATAACTGTATTGTTCAAAGACGGAATAATTTTAAATAAATTAAGTGAATGTAAGCATATATTCATATATTGAAATATGTGACTTCTAAATATTATAAATATATTTATACTTCGGTTTTTTTTTTCAATTATTTTTTTGTATTTTGAGTAGTATTAGATTAGTTTTTCAGATATACAAATTTCATATTGTTCTAAAGAAGTTTTACTTTCATTTTAACTTCCAGGTATGCCATTTAAATACTATAAGCGTATTAATATGCATTTCTTAAAATTACTTAGAGCATCTAAAAATAACCACAAATACGTATTTTTCTGTATTTTCTCACCTATCTCAACTTCAAAACATAAAGCGTACCATGCACAATAGAGTTGGAATTTCTGTATGCATGAAAATCAAAAGATAATTTACAAAAACACTATACAAAAAATGTGTATTATTTTTAAGATAATAAATTTAAATATTAATCAAAAGTTTTACTTACATTTTAGATTACTACTATAAAAATTATGAATTTATTTTTCATGATAATAAGAAAAATGAAAAGAAGAAATTAATTTTCCAAAAAAAATTTCAAAATTTATATTATGCTTTCCAAATATTTTTAATATTTTGATTAAAATAAATAAAAAAATTTTGGAGGAGGTAAGAATATAATTCATGTAAACGTTTTTGAGAATATTAAAAACCTCATTTGATATAAAATAAATTAACATTAGCAAAAAGCAATTATTATTTTATGTTTGAAATTTTGCCTCTTTTATTCCATAAGACAGTAACCATGGCAAGATTCTCAAATTTACTACATTTTAACTTCACTTGACTCAGACTTGATTGTGCATGTATATATATTTCATAAATAAAATTTAGTCAAGACTTTTGTTTTAAAGGAATTAACTGTCTGGATATTCTTTTAATAAAATTATACATTGCATAGTTTTCTAGTATAATACTCATTTAATTTCTCCGAAGAAAATCAAATAGCTTCGTACTCGTGTGGAAGGAGTTTTAATTAAATCTTGATGAAACTTCGCGAATATTTTCCCTTTTTACTTAAAAGTGACTAAAGTTGTTTTTTTTCTGGTAGACAGGTTGGATCTATTTTAAACATGGAATATTAATAGACTAATATCTTGGTTATATATTATTCTTAAGTATGAAATTAATGTTTCTTATTAAATTTCTGCTTCCCTCTTGCTATCTCTGTAAGTAATAAAGAGTATTATATATATCCAACTCCAACTTTATATTTTGTAAGTCTTTTAATTGTATCCATATGTTGAATTGTAAAAAATGTAATTATAAATATATAGGTCAGACTTCTACACACTTAAATGTTCGAATTAATCTTCACAGATCTCATACTTAACATTATATTAATAAACTAGCTGTTACCCGCCAGCTTCGCTGGGTATTTCATGATGTTTTATAAATTTTTACTGCTTATATATGTGCATAAATTATTGATATCTAAGTCCTAGCATTAAGAATTCGATTGTATTGAAAAATATACTTAGACTTGTAACTGTCACCTCTTAATAAATAAAAAGGGCAGAACTCATCTAATTTGTATTTTCTAAAAATCTCTAAAATTGAAGCATAGAATGATGTTTGCTCTTTCGTAACCCAAAAACCAAGTGGATTCCCGCAAGACCAATATTCGCGGTGGATCTCTACTCCGTAAATTGAACATGCAAGCCAAATTTCAAGCCTAAATCAAACAGAAAAAACAAAAGTTTTACTATCAATATCTCCGTAATCCCGTTGAGAACCGTTTTCCAAAATAACCTCTCTTAGCAGATTTCAATTCAACAAAAGAAAAATGCAAACCAAATTTCATTATTATAGTCCTTGTAGCTCAAAAAAAGGATTTTTTTTTGTGTCAATACGTCCCAGTAACCCCTGCACCCCTCCGCAGAACTTGATTTACTTAAAATACATTCTTAGTGCATCCATATTCAACAAAAGAAACATGCTTAAAAAATTTCAAGTATATGGGTCTAACAATTAAAAACAGGAATTTTTTTCTGTAACTCCTCTTGACCCCTCGCAACCATCCTTGGGGTCAATTTTCGTTTTACTCTTTGTTAGAGGAATTATATTCCATGAAAGGAACATGCCTACCAATTTTCAAGCAGGATGATCAAATAGTTTAAAAATGGAAATATTTATCGATTACGCCTCTTAATCTCCCGAAATTAAACTTGGTAGTTGATATTCGCAAAACCCATTTTGTGGCGGTTCTCTACGAAAGGAATCTGCTTATCAAATTTCAAGACTGTACGTCTAATAGTTTAAAAATGGGGATAATTATCTATAACGCCACTTGAGCCCCCGCAACGCCACTTCGGTGTCTGTTTTCACAAAACCCATTTTGTAGGGGAATTGCACTCTATGAAAGGAATCTGCTTAGCAAAATTTGTGCGTCCAATAAATTAAAAATGCAAAAAAATTATCAATAACGCCCCTTGAACCCCCGCAACGCCACCTAGGGTCTATTTTCACAAAACACATTTTGTAGTGCATCTCTATCCTATGAGAGGAATCTGCTCACCAAATTTCAAGACTGTGCGTCTAATAGTTTAAAAATAGAAATAATTACTTATATCTGCCCTTAACCCCCCCCCCGCAACACCCCTTGGGAGTCAATTTTTCCCAAACCCGTTTTGTAACGGATATGTACTCCATGAAAGAACCATTCCTACCAATTTTCAAGCAGGTAGGTCAAGTAGTTTAAAAACGAAAATATTTATCTATTACGCCACTTAATCCCCCGCAACGCCACTTAGAGGTCTGTTTTCACAAAACCTTCTTATAGCTGATCTCTACTCTATGAAAGAAATCTATTTATCAAATATAAAGACTGTGCGTCTAATAGTTTAAAAATGGAAATAATTATCTATAACGCCCCTTAAATCCCGCAACGCCACTTGGGGCAATTTTCACGAAACCCATTTTGTAGCGTATCTCTACCCTATGAGAGGAATCTGCTTACTAAGTTTCAAGACTGTACGTCTAATAGTTAAAAAATCGGAATTTATAACGCCCCTTAAACCCCCCACCCCCGCAACACCCCTTGGGGTCAATTTTTTAAAAACCCATTTTGTAGCGGATATTTACTCCATAAAAGAAACTTACCTACCAATTTTCAAGCAGGTAGGTGAAGTAGTTTAAAAACGGATATATTTATCTATTACGCCCCTTAATCCCCCGCAACGCCACTTAGAAGTCTGTTTTCACAAAACCCGTTTTGTAACTGATCATTATTCTACGAAAGGAATCTATATATCAAATTTAAAGACAGTGCGTCAAATAGTTTAAAAATGAAAATAATTATCTATATCGCCCCCTAAGCCCCTGCAACGCCCCTTGGGGGACGATTTTCACCAAACTCATTTTGTAGCGGATCTCTACTGTATGAAAGGAATCTGCTAATTTAATTTCAAAATTGTACATTGAGTAGTTTAAACATGGAAACAATTATTTATAACGCTCCTTAACCCCCGTAACGCCCTTGTGTTTCGTATTTCGGAAAATCCGTTCTTAGCTGATGTCTACTCTATGAAAGGAACAAGTCTACCAAATTTCAAGTATGTAGGTTGAATAGTTCCAGAGATATCGTGATTAGTCAGTCAGTCAGTGAGTCGCTCTTTTCTCCTTTATATATATAGATATAATAACAATAATATTGAAATAAGACACTTTCACCTGCATGGTTTTGATAATATTGATATATCCATTCTGAGAATAGCTCCCTTTTTAAAAGATAGATTATGGTGGGAAAACCATTTTATTCATTTCTATAATACAACATATCCACATGGACTGAACACATTATATAATGGCAAAAATGCTCTGCAATGCATGCAGCAAAAAGATAACAAAGAATTTTTTATAATTGTCATAATAATAATATTAATAAAATAGCCAAGATAACAAAAAGAGGTAAAAGGAATAAAAGAAAAAGTAGAGAATCCAAGGATATTACAGCTAAAATTAATGAATTCTGTAGTGATTTTGAAACAGTTTATAACATTAATCAAATAAAAAATTTCATGTTTGGTTTGAATAAAAAGGAATTCAAACTTTTTAATGATATACTTAGTTACGATAATTTTAAAGACTGTCAAGCCTTACATGTTATGAAAGATTTTTGTCATTTCTTAATAAGTAAGTTTAATATATCAATACATGATAATGTTTTAAATTCTACAACTGAATACTGTAACATCCTTTTCATGAATAAATCCTATAATCATGTAAACTTTACTAAAGTGTTTGAGAAGTATATTCAATTTTTCCCAGTAAAAAATATTAACATTAAATAGGCTTTTAAATATAATAAGAAAATTGGTAGATCCATATTTAACTACAATTCTTTTGATTTGCAACATAATAATATCGTATGGAATTGTCATAATTATTTAGATTTGATTGATGAACATCATAAACATGTCATATCTGGTGTGATTTAAATATTATTAAAGATAAAACTCTTAGTGAAATAATGGTTAAGGGCTTTAGAATAATGCGCTCTAATAATAATAAAGCTATTAAAGCACAAATTTCTAAAGATATTAATAACTTCATTACAAAAATAGCAATTAAATACAACTTTCCTTTCGAAGCATTTAATGAGTTTAAATGCAAAGTTTTGTGTGAATTACTTAATCTTAACTATAAAACTTGTTGTTCTTTTTGTAAAAATAATTCTTCAGGCCTCTTCTGGACAGCACACTTTATTATGGACAATTAAATAAAACGATTAAGAATACTGCACACAGCATAAATAATGTTCATAGCACACAGCGTGTAGATCATGTGGTCCCCGTAGAAGAAGTGCGTTGGATTAAGCGGGAAAAAGAACGCGTGGGCGCATCACACAGATATCCTTACGCCAGAAAAAATAGTTCGCTCGCTTCAACCCAACACACCCTCCTGCGAGTGATACATTTTTTTTTTCAAACACAATTACAATATCATAAACACATATACATAATACACATAAAATATAACAAATACAGTAACATAAAAATCATGAGAGTAATGAAATTTTTTCCATTGAATATTGTAACTTTTGTACATTCGTGGCTTTAGTAAGAAAATCTGCAATTAAAACATCAGTTTGAATGTATTCCAATTTTATTGCAGTATCTTCAATTAAATCTTTCACAAAATGAAAACGTAAATTCATATGCCTTGATTTATTTGAAGAACGGGTACCCTTAATCCACTAAATTGCTGCTTGACTATCTGAATTTAAAGTTACAGCTTTATTTATAAATTGTTTACATTTTAATTCCAGTTAACAAATTTACAGTCCAAATTACATCTTTACAAATTTCAGAAATAGAAAATAACTCTGCTTCACATGTTGATAGACTAACACTTTTCTGTTTACGACATTTCCATAAAATTAATGAATTACCAAGTAAGATTACACCACCAGAAAATGATTTTCCATTTTCTGCATTTCCCCAACTTGCATCTGAACTAGCATTTAAAATACCAAATTCTTTTTCATAAAACAGTTTTTATCTTTTGTACCCATCAAATATCTTAATACTCTTTTAGCCAAATTATAATGTCTTTTCTCTGGTTTATGATTAAATTGTGATAAATAAGATGTTACAAATGAAATATCAGGGCGAGTTCTATTAGCTAAATACAAAAGTTCACCAATTAATTCCTGATACATAGTAATGTCAATAAATTCATTTGTAGAAGAAAAACTTTTATCTTCCCCTTTCACAATTGGAGTCTTAACACTTTTACAATTTTCTAAATTATATTTAATCAATAATGAATTAATATATTCACACTGAGATAAATAAATACCATTTTCATGTTTTTCAATTTCCATACCTAAAAACTTATCAGTTTTGTTTTCAACCACTTCAAATACATTTTTAATCTTATTTACAATATCTTCATACATTTTATCATTGTTACAAAAAATAGCTAAATCATCTACATACATACATAATATAAGAACACTTTGATTATCAGTTTTAATAAATACACAATTATCAGAAGCTAATTGTTTTAAACCAAATTTTTCTAATTCACACTTTAATTTCATGTACCAGTTTCTACCTGACTGTGGCAAACCATAAATACTCTTTTTCAATTTACAAACTTTGTCATCTCCAATTAATTTCTCATAACCAGGTGGAGGTAACACATACACAGTCTCTTCTAAATCACTATATAAGTAAGCAGTTTTTACATCAAAGAAATTAACATTTAATTTTAATTTAGCTGCAAGTGCAATTAACAATCGAAAAGATTCAATATTTACAACTGGTGAATACGACTCCGAATAATCTATATTTTTAATTTGATTAAAACCAGCTGCTACAAGCCTTGCTTTGTATTTAAAAATTTTCCCAGCATCATTTTGTTTTAAACTATACACCCACTTAGTTTTTATCAATTTTGATTTTGCAGGTTTTTGTACTACTTCCCATACTTTATGTTTATCTAACGAATCTAATTCATTCTCCATTGCTAATTACCAATTTTCCCAATTAGCACTATTTTTCGCCTCAAAATAAGAGTTCGGTACATTATCCGTTAAATGAACTGACATCTGCTTAGATTTTAGTCTTTCCGATCTTCTAACAGGGATTTGATTTTGTACATCATTCAACTCAAGTACTGGGAGTTGGATTCTGCCTGTCTGATGCGATGTAGTCTGAAGGGGAATTGAGTTATCATTCTCAATTACCACAGGCTCATTATTTATTTCAAAACTAGACAATACTCTATTTTCTGAATTTTGATTAATTTCGTTTATTTCGGGAGAGATTTCAAAAAACGAGTCAATACCCATGTTTCATTTTCAGTTTCACCTAAATAACTACTACCCTTTAAAGATTCATTGAATTTAACTGATCTCTCTTCAATTACTTTTTGATTTTTAATATCATAAATTCGATATCCCCTCCTTTCTCTAGCATATCCTAGCATAATTCCACGTCTTACTGGAACTTCAAATTTATTTCTCAATACTTTCGGAACGTGAAAATAGGCCACACAGCCAAATTTTTTCAGATAATTTAATTTCGGTTTATTACCTGTCCAAATTTCTAATGGAATTTTTTCTTTCCCTTTTCGTGGTGTTACATTAGATACCTGAGTACTACAATTAATAGCTTCGGCCCAAAATTTTAAAGGAAGCTTACTTTCATATAGTAAAGATCTAGCTCTTTCTAAAAGAACACGGTTCGCTCTTTCTGCTTTACCATTACTTTCACTGTTGTATGGAATAGTTTTTTCATGAAATATTCCTGAATTAGCAAGGAAAGTATCTAGTTGCTCATTTACAAATTCTAACCCATTATCAGTTCTCATCCTTTTAATCCTTTTATCAGTTAAATTTTCATATTTAGCTTTAAATTGAGAAAATATATCAAACACTTCATTTTTATTTTTTAAGAAATAAGTAAAGTACATGCCAGAAAAATCATCTACAATTACCATAAAATATTTAGCACCACCATATGATTCGATATTAATTGGACCACACAGGTCGGCATGGAGCAACTCAAGAATTTGTGAACTCTGATTTATTTCAATACTACGATGAGTTTTTCTAGTTACCTTACTTATATCACAAGTTTCACATCTGAAATTATTTACATTATCAATATCAATATAATCTTTCATTTTAAGCATATATTTACAATTTAAATGACATAACCTGTTATGCCAAATTTCATAATTATTAGTAGATTGGTCAGAAAAATAACACTCAGAAT
Organism: Trichonephila clavata; assembly: GCA_019973975.1. Lineage (NCBI taxonomy): Eukaryota > Metazoa > Arthropoda > Arachnida > Araneae > Nephilidae > Trichonephila > Trichonephila clavata. The sequence continues at coordinate 23,825 of BMAO01011114.1, read as the reverse complement.
TATAAAAGGTTCTAATTTTATTTCTAATCTACCATTATTTTTAAATGCTTTTGTTATTAACTTATTATTTTTATCATATATCAATACACAATTATTATCTGATTTAATCTTACAACCTTTATCCATTAAACATGTTACAGACAGTAAATTACATCTTAATTGAGGAACATAACTGACATTAGTAATTGTCAAATTAATAGGATTACAATGCTTTGTACTCACAGTTTTAGCCGAAACGTTACCTGTTCCTTGACTTACAATTTTGGAATCTTTATCTGCCAAATAAATATCCATATTTTCTGGACTTATTTGCTGAAACCATGCAGGGTCTTTGGCCATATGACAGGATGCTCCACTGTCCAGGATCCAAGTGTTATCACAGACGTTTTCTTCGCGGTTTGAAGCTGTGTAAACTGAATTTGAAGAAGTACCTGGATTTCTTGATGGATTATTTCTTTGGGTCGTTTTGTTTGGCATGTTTTTATTTTTGTAAAAACAATCCTTTGCAATGTGATTTTGCCTTCGGCATATATAGCAAAGCCTCGTTTGTCTTTCATTTTTCTTTCTAGAATAAAATGCTCCAGCATTTATTCCTTCCATGCGATTTTTAGATGGTAAGTTGACGGATGCTTCTTCTTCTCTTAGAATTTGGAGGATTTCATCTAAAGATTTCTCTCGCTGGGTCTTCAAAATTTCCCTCAGGCGTGTGAATTTTTCTGTCAGTCCTCGAACTGTATAATACACCAATTCCCTCTGTGAGACTTCTAAGCCGAGGGAGTGACACTTAGTCGAGATCCCCCTCGCTCTTGCAATGTAATCCACCGCGTTTTCTCCTTTGTTCATGATCAGGTTTTTGAGTTCATTGCCCGCGTCGATTTTGCGGTCCTCCACGCGTCCGATGAAAGTCCCTCTAATTTTTTCCCACAGCACTTTGGCGTTGTCCTCTTCCGCAAACTGTAGCGCCTGTTCGTCGGCAAGGGATAGCTTTATATACGAGACGGCGTCAGCATTTCTTTGTTCCCAATCGGAATCCTCCTTACGGCTGAGGTCTTCGGGTTTTTCGTTGGTAACCATAATATCCAATCTTTTCAGGCTCAAAGCAGCCTTCATCTTAAGAGCCCATATAAAATAGTTCGTCCCATTTAAATTGGGGACAGTTATCTTATCCATTTTTGGCAAAAAGTTCACACAGTTCACTAAGACTATTCACAGTTCACCAACCACGCTCTGCTACCAATTTGTTGTTCTTTTTGTAAAAATAATTCTTCAGGCCTCTTCTGGACAGCACACTTTATTATGGACAATTAAATAAAACGATTAAGAATTCTGCACACAGCATAAATAATATTCATAGCACACAGCGTGTAGATCATGTGGTCCCCGTAGAAGAAGTGCGTTGGATTAAGCGGGAAAAAGAACGCGTGGGTGCATCACACAGATATCCTTACGCCAGAAAAAATAGTTCGCTCGCTTCAACCCAACAAAACTGATAAAAATATTTCTTATAAAGATATAAAACACCAAATTTCAAATCTTCAAAAAGATTTCATTATTGTATATGTAGATAAAGTTCAGGGCAACTATGCAATCATTTGCAATTGGTTTTATAACTTTATACTTAACAACCAGTTTCAAAACAATAGCGTGTATATTAAATCTAATAGCAGCAGTAGAGAAATCATTAACCGTATTTCAGCTTTTTAAAAAAACTAGATTTAAATACAAATAATATAAATGTTCCTTATATTTTTACTAACATCAAAATTTCATAAGTGTCCAATTAAATTTAGAACTGTTACTAATGGTTTTATAACCTATATTACACAACCAGGCAAGGTGTTGCAAAAAATTATACAACACACTCTAGACAATATCTCAAACTCCATTATTGTAAGGAATAGTAAAGATATCGTTGAGAACATGCAAGGTAAGAGTATTAAGTCTTTACATAGCTTTGACTTCGAAGACTTATTCAACTCTATTGCTATAGAGGATATGATTGAAGTACTTAAAAATGTTTATATTAAATATTCATTAAATAAATTGATAAACTATGATAAATATAATACTAAAAAAAATTTGTTTTGAAAGAAAATTACATATTTCATAATAACTATCATTATCAACAAATTAAGGGACTGCCACAGGGTGGCCCAGCAAGTAATAGGCTGGCTAATATCTATTTTCACTATTATGAGAATGAAAAAATTGATACAAACTCTTGTTACCTTTTTAGATACCTTGATGATTTAATTATTTTCAGTAATAAAGTTGACTTTACTCCTATTTTTAATTATTATCCACACTACTTGAAATTAATAAAAACCAATTGCAATATAGAGTCAGCAAATTTCCTTGATCTCCAATTAAAAGTTGAAAATAATACGCTAAAAATTAATATTTTTGATGAAAGAAACTCTTTTGATTTTAAATGTTATAAAAATGCCATATTGGAATAGTACCCTTCACATTTCAATTTTTAGAAATATTATTCTAAATTATATAAAAAGAAATAATGATTTAGTATCTGAAGAAGTATTGAGAATTAATAATTATAAAAAATTCTTTCAAAGTTGCCTAGACAATAACTATCCAGCTAATTTTATATATAATTATATGTCTTCAAAATTATAGCTATTTAATTATTATTATTTAATATATTCATTTCTATTTAGTTTATAGTATATAATTTTCTTAATATATTCTTATATTAAGTTTATTTACTAGAAATATATATAGATGGCGCCATTATTCTTAGTTTTGCTGTTTTCTTGTGCATTGAGTCAGAACACTCGTGGAATCTGTATACATCGGGTAAGATTATAGTTTCTTTGCTCATTTACATTATTATTAATTATGGTCATATTCATTTTTTATTAACCTCTTTTGCAAATATTTTTGTTTATACATATTTATATTTGTCTATTTCTCCCGGATTCCTATAGTAATTTAATATTCCAATTTCTATTCTATTGCTGTTATATTCACCCACGTGGGTTTTGGGCTTTTGCCTTGGTTTATATCCGGCGCTATTATGTCGAAAATTTCCGCTGCAGGAGAAGGTTGAGATCTCACAAAACATTGTTTAATCCTGTTTCACAGTCCTAAACCAGTGACAGCTCAGGAAATCATAATAGTTTTTTCCACTCTAGCTAAATTTCTCTTTTTTGGTTTGTCATGGTTCCAGGTTCTTGGTTCTCTCGGTCTGATCTTAAGATGTTTTACGATTTATTAGTCTTCTTTTTAATTTATTTACTGATATATATATATAATACTGGAGTAGCTGAATAGTGTGACACTAATATTCACTCACTCCCTCTGTGTGTGGGCGTGGTTGTGCGTGTGCGCTTAAATTAAACTTTGCACTGATTTCCTAATGTTTACTGTTTTTTGCATATATTCAGTTGTAACAAACTCTTCCATTTTTTCAGACAATAATATTTCTCAATATTTTAAAATATTATCTAAATTTACTTTATGAAAAAAGATGTGATGTATTGTTATTGAAATTGGATATGAATCGTATTTTTGTACTGAATATAATGTATAACATTATTATAATTCTTCGTGTTATTGATTCTGCATGTTGATTCTAAATTATTCACTAAAACTTCAAAGGCTAAAGTTTCAGCCTTCTTTTGATGCATTTTATTTTCGATGATTGATTGATAAATAAATGAATTTTGATCTAAAAGTTTCTCAACTTCTTGAAATATTGTTTTGCGAAGAATGCTAGGGAATATTGAATTATATGAGCTATGAATAAAGTGTAAATAAATTGCGTCTTTGCTGGCGTCGAATATATGGCAAACAGGAGATTGATTTTCTACTGGAATGCTTGTGTTGAATGTATGCATCATTTTTAAAAACTAATATTTTATTCACATTTAATATTTAATCATTACATTTATACTCTAATATTCACATTTTATAAATTATTAACATAATATAAGCCTTATTTCATTAATTTCTAAAAAAAACAATTTATTCAGTATTTAATGATGAATTTGAATTATTAATTTTAAATCCATTTCATTGATAGATTTTACCATTTTAGTAGATTCTACAATACTTCCTTTTCCTCCAAGTCATTCTACACATTAAAAAAATTAATTAAAAGTTAGCAAGGATAGTTATTTTTTGTACAAACATTAAACTAATATTTTACATAAAGTTAGTTATCCTTGGGGTACAAAACTTATGAACAGATGCATTCATTGGAAATCTATGCACATACAAAAAGTTCAGAATGAAGTTGCAATTAATACGTACATTTAAAATGATCATTTCAAAGAAAAGAGAAGAAAGCTCCGTGTATTTAAAATAAATTTGAATCCTATTAACACTAAGAGTAACTGATACCGTTACAAATTTATGTTGCAAAAAGCGCTAGTTTTAACTCTTAAAGAAAAGAAATTAATGTTATGCTTCCATAGGGGTTGAAAAACAAAAGTTGCGCTGTATTTTTAAGCTCGAAAATAAAAGTGATAAGTGTTTTCAATAATTTAACGCATTCATCACATAATTTATAGTTTTAAAACATTTTAATGTTCTGAAAATGAATACCAAGATTTAATGATTTATATACTGTTCTCTCTCTTGAATTCTAAAATATTACATTGGTTTTTTTAAATAAAAATTTATTTAAAGAAAAATAACATAAGGATTTAAAAATGCATGTTTTATCCTAAATAATCAACACTTTGTATTTGGTTTTCTAAGAGATTTAAATTTCATTATTAAAATTAATCTAAATGTGTGATGAAATTGCAGGAATAAGATAGTTATTCTCTCAACTCCAAATGTGTATTGTGTCTGCAGAAAAAAATATTCAATACATGAAAAAGTAATTGAGTGAGGGATTTTTAGGTCAAATTATAAAGCAACACTAGGGCTATTGACGATAGACACTTCTTTAAGTTGAACCTTGGACAAATGATGGTATCTGAGCTGGCACCCCTACTCTAAACTACCACCCAACGCAAACGGAAGGACTTTGAGCCTCGATGGAGTTAGCATGCATCAGCCCTCTTAAGGGCGAGTCTTCAGAGGTACTAGGACTGAACCCAGAATACGCTGGCAACGAATTCTTTACCACAGCAATTGGGCTATTACGGTGCAAATTTATTGAGAAAAAATTTATAAGATATATAGTAAATAAACATTATAAAAACACTATTTACTTTCAACGCAGGAAAAAAGAAACAGTAAATTTCAGTGTTAGGTTTGTGTCGTTATAAAAATAGGAAACAAATAATTTTCCAAAAATTCACTCGCTCGTGTTTTTTGACAGCTCTGACACTTTGAAATTTGTATCATTAAAATTGTAATGATTACCTGAACATTTTTTTATCATTAAATAAAAATAAAATAAAGAATAAAACACCTTTACTATAATTGGAAATTTTCTATGTTTCATTTTAAGATCACAACTCGTGACATCACTTTTAAGTTAATATATAAAACAAATTCTGTATTTTTCATGCAGAAAAAACATTGTCAGGACAATAGCCACAAAAATTGTAATATCGTCTTCTAATGTAAGAGGAAATATGCGAGCGATGTTGCTTAATTTGTATCACTTTAATATCTAGACTACAATTACACTTACCGTTTGTTAATTGTGTCAGTACTGTTGCCTGCACAATTTGAAAGCTATATTACTTTTAACAAGGAAAAATGTCTGTCGATAAAAAAGTTTATAAATATTTTTTCAAAATAAACGAATTTTCAGAGAAACTGAAAAATAAAAAATTTTTAACATCGAGCCAAAGTTCTTAGCATTATTTATCAATGTTTTTTTAAAGAATTTGAAATTAAGTTTATTTTTTAAAATCCCAGTTATATATATATATATATATATATATATATATATATATATATATACATTTCACTTTTTTGGTTTGTCATGGTTCATGTTCTTGGTTCTTCCGGTCTGATCTTAAGATTCTTGGGATTTATTAGTCTTCTTTTTAATTATTTACTACTATATATATATATAAGATGAAAAGTAACCTTGATACAGTTTAGGAAAAATACATCTTAAGAACAGACATTACCATTCTAATAAATTCTGGAAACACACGTAAAAGTTTATCATAGGATTTGTGAAATTAATGCAGCTTACATTTTATCACCGAATCGAGTATGTAATTATAATTACATTGTAGATTTAACAAGCCAAAAGAAAGTTTGTGAATAAAGCAAAGTAATATTTCAAAAATTTAAAACTATTTATTAAGATAATTGTTAAATAGAGACAGACATCTTCGCTATATATATTATATTATATTACATTTATTGTGAATGGCAGTGATAGCACAAATAAATCTTTACACAGACAATAAAGAATGTGGTGTGTATTACTTTAATTTGAAAAATATAGACAGGAAACTCATGGCAAATCACAAAATAATGTATTATTGTGAAGTTAAAATGCTAGTGCTAGTTACAGACTTGCTTTTTTTAAATCTAGAGCTAAGATTCCATCATGAATTCTTAAAGAAGAAAACCCTGGTCTCTGATAATTTGAATAAACCGTATTGAATTACAAATTATCTTTAAAATGCGTGGCCTTTTTGTGTTAATTTACAAAGCGGGACTCATTTAAATGGAACAGCATCTTTCGTACTGAGTAATAAACGAGTAATACGCGAATATATATATCATTTAAACGAATAAATTGTCGTAAAAGATCTCGAAGCCTTACGTAAAGTAGATAAGTTAATTATTTTACCTTTCACTTAGTAAGAAAAATATTTTCTAATTTCAGTAATTGTTTAGTTCATATTTTAAATGCTGCGTTTTGTGTGGGATTTGTGTATGTGTGCTGTAGGCCGAAAGTAATCTCTTAAATACACATTTGAAACTCTTCCAAACTTTGACGTCAGCTGCATCCAAATTATATATACTTCCACACCTACTTAAAATTTAAGTCATTATATGATAATTTTATCGAGGACAAGCGGATCTTGAGGCGTTCAAGTTATTTTTAAATATGTACCTTTAAATGCTTGAAAGTGCTCATTATTTCAAAAGGATTTTTAAATTAAGTCAAGTTTGAGTTGCAAATAAATTTTATTTTGTGGTTTTCTTTCAGACGAGTTATATGTTTCAACTAAGTAATACCTTCTTTATTAAGCATAATAAATCTGTATTTTGAATTTTAATTTAACCGTTTATTTTATCATTATACTTCAATTTCATATGTAATTAAATATCTTTGGGACTCGAAAAGTAATATACATTTTCCGGACAAGCATTATCTATTAATGCATCATTTATTAATGTATCATTTATTAATGTATGCATTATTTTTATTAATGTGTGTACGCTAATTTTTATAAGTTTTCCGTAAACATATTTATATATTTATTATAACTTTTAAACGTATGATACAGAATTTGCTGAATTAAAATCATACATTGTTCTTAAATACAACTTGATTGCTAACATTTATCAGTTATTAATTTAGAGTTTTATATAAGTAGAAGCCTTACTATATGAATTAAAATTAAAATTGTATTTATATATGAATAATTATAAATTTTCTTACATTGTTGGAGGAAGAAGACTCGCCAAGAGGAGTATGTGTCATTCCCAGATCCCGAATGAAAAGTAACTCAGAGAAGCGTTTGTTGTTCGTTAAATTAGCAGAACCGAGAGAGCAAATTTTGTGCTGACAAATGCTTTTAATAGCCAGATGGTTTTTTGCGAATTTTATAACTAAATATATTTTTATCTTATTTAATTTGCTAAAACGTAGCCTCCTTTTTTAGGGTTGTATTTCTGCGTGCAGTCCTTTCACCAGAAACTTGTTAGGAAATTTGAAGGAATTTGAGAAAATATGATGGTTTCCTGGTAATATAAAGAAAGTGTAAAGATTACAGTTGTGAATTATTCAATCGCACTTCTCTCCTCCCTCCCTTACTCAAAACTACTTGTAAAAAAATGAAGCGAACAAATATTAATTCAACAAACTAGCTGCATGGCCTTTTGTACGGGCTTTTACCTAGTGCATACATTTGTGCATTGACAAAAAAACGTACAAAATGACAAATGAAATTCATTTGAAAGAGTCTATTTTATTATCTTTTTAAACATTTTAAGCTACCTTTTAAAAAAAATAAAGATCATCAGTTTTATAATTTTTTTCAGAAATAATATATGGCTAATTATGATTTGTTAATTATTTTACATATGTGTGTAAAATGTGTCATATTGAAGAAATATTTTTATAACATGTGGTATGTATTGAAGAAATGTATTACTAAATTATATCATGTTCAGTAAAACACACAAAGGAAAAATATTTTGAAATTAAAATTATTTTTAAAAAATCCAACTTTAGAGACTGCTTTAAGTATCTCTGTAAGGCATAAAAATAGACTGAGAATTAATAATGAAGCATTTAATACATGGCCATTGCTTTTATTTTTTTTTTATTTCTAGTGGGTGACATTTGATGTTAATACAATTTTTTTCAAATACTAATTATCTTTTGTTCATTATTTTACATATGTGTGTAAAATATGTTTAATATTCAAGAAAATTTTTTATAAGATGTGGTAAGTATTGAAGAAATGTATTATAAAACTATATCATGTTAAGAGTAAAACGCACAAAGGAAAAAATATTTTGAAATTAAAATTATTTTTCTAACTTTAGAGAATGCTTGAAATATCACTATAAGGTATGGAAAATAGGCTAGAAATTAATAATGGAGCATATAATACATGAACATTGTTTTTATTTTATTTTAATTTCTAGTGAGTGACATTTGATGTCAATACAATTTTTTCAAATATAAATTCATTATTTAAATTTAAAAATGGTAACAAACAAAAATAATAGTCCAGCATTATATATAGAAGGAAAATCGTTCATTGTGTCCCTGTAGAGCAGTGAACTTCTAATCCAAAAGTCGTGAGTTCGAATCCCACCTGGGATGGCCTAGTTTCTGAGAATGTGATTTTTTTCTTTTAAACTATACTATTTTATTAGAAGAATTTAATTTAATTATATAATGAATAAACACAGTAACAAACAAAAGAAAAAATAGTCCAACACCAAACATAGAAAGGAAAATTGCAAGGAAAATCGTTCTATTTTGTCACTTAATATAGTGATTCTGTCATATGTACATACACATTTATATTAATTGTAACTATTTAACCATTTATTTTATTTTTTAACATTTAAAACTACCTTTTTTTATAAAAAATAATGTGTGTGAAACCATTAGCCAGGGAATTAAAAATTATATTTACAGCAGCTTCCAGAGTAAGGAGCGAGGACCCTGTTTATATTAATCGTAACTATTTAATAAAAAAGTAACTAAAATAAAATTTTCTTTGTTGACCTAAGTAGGTATTGATTTAAAAATTTCTTTTTTATCGTACTTGTTTTTTTTAAATGAAAGTTATCAGGTTTATTATATTTTTTAAAGATATGCAGCTAATTCATTAAAAATCTGGTTAATTATGTTTGTTCATTATTTTTAATATTCAAGAAATATTGCTATAAGTGGTACATAAATTAAAAAAGTATTACAAAATTATATTATGTTCAGTAAAACAAAGGAAAAATATTTTGAAATTAAAATTACTTTTGTAACTTTAGAGAATGCTTGAAGTATCATTATAAGGCATAGAAAATAAGGCTGGCAATTAATAATGAAGCATATAATATAGGAACATAGCTTTTATTTTTTCTATGGAAGTTATGCCATTTGTACATAGATAAAATAAACGTAACACATGACAAATTAAATTGATAAAAGTGTTTGATTCTTTTTAAAAAAGGTAGTTTAAATGTTAAAAAACAAAGGAGGATTATCAGTTTTACTATATTTTTCAAAGATGATATGCTGCTATTTCATTGAAAAATTGGTTAATTATGTATTGTTCATTGTATATTAATTCGTCAAATATTATAATTTATTCAGATAATGGAAACAATAGGCCTCCTGTCATGAAGTAAAATGCATAAGACATTAAAATAATATCCATTGAAGAGTGGCACTTGGGGAGTCGTGAAGAATCTCTGTTATGGCTGTGACTTAAATTTCGATCAGTTGATTGATTGTCTTGGACGATTACGCAGTGTCAATATGTTGCGTCACTGTTTAGAGAGGTTATGAGAGGTCTAAGCGTAATAACTGTTTTTTTCCCTTGGATGGACATTTTGTTCAACCAGTTAAATGTGTAGATATGACTTAGAGCATCGCGGCTTGAGGAATAAATTTGAAAGAGTTCTAGTCATATTGAAGCATTTTCGTGAAGCCCCCTCCGGTGGGAAATGTTCCTGTCGATGAAACTCCCAACCGAGTCTTATTTGTGATTGTGGCGAATGGCGTGGCACCTTGAGAAAGCACTAACTCTTGATGACAGGTATGGTAGTATGCTGAGGAGAGTTTGATGACAATTGGTGCTGAATCTATCATGTTATATATTGAGGTGCAGAGCCTATGATTGTGGTACTGGTCTCCCCATTCCTTTATTCTAATGCATTTTTAGGGAAAATAATTGTTCTAAGATATACTGGATTAATGTGTCGCTAAATGTTATATGCAACCTAGGACAGATTCACAAGAAACACACTCATATCCATTATACAAATAAATGAAATTACAAAAATATAATTTACTTAAATTTAAAAATTAGATTTTGTGAACAGTGGCTAATTTGCTACTTAATTCAAAAATTGTTTTTTCCCTCTTCAAAAACTCTTGTTATTCTCCATCTCTCTCTTACACACACATGTTCAATGTTAGTTAAGTAAACATTCTTAATGCCAAGTGTATGGCCTCGGGGACAAGTGAATGGGACAGTGATACAATGATATGTTTTAGTGTGAAAAAAGAGATATCGATGTATCATAAATAAAAAATAAGAACAATTGGAAAATTACATTGGGTTCGACACAGAATAAGAATGAAATTAGGGAACCTCAGTAATGCTTTTCCCGGTGTCCACAAAACTGCAATATAACTAAAACCAGTTAATAGCAAATAGTTTTCCATTTTCTTGTAAATGAAAATAAGATCAAAATAATATTAATTTTTACATAATTAATACGTTACGACTAAATATGAGTGTTAACAGCAAATAAAAAAAATTCTGCTGTTTCTTAAAATGTCATTGTGCTTTCATCTTGGTCTTTCATTTTGATGACTTTAAAATTTTGTTGTATATTTTTTCCTGGTTTGTTTATTTGAATTTAATGTTAAAATGTTGTTATTTTCTTAAATCATTTAAAAAGTTATATAAATAAAATAAATTTTTGATAAAAGTAATTGAATCGTAAAATTCTCCCCCCCCCCCTCTTTTTTTTTGAGAATGCAAAGAACGCCTTTCATTTATGACCATCACTGCATACATTCAAATTTGTTAAATTTATTTGAGTGATGTTTTCTTATATGATTCAAAATTTTTCAAACTCCATAATGTGGTTCCAAGTTGATTACAAAAATAAATTGATAATAATAGCATGTAATTTATTTTAGTTTCGAATTCAATTTTATATATTTGATAACTGTTTTTTTTTTCTTCATGTATTTCGAATTTTTACTCTTTGCATCATGAAATTATGTGTTGTATTATAGTACTTCATTTGGGTTTGAATTTTTTTCTCTTGTAATGTGTTTAATATTTATTACAATACAATAAAATTATGAATCGCAATTTGATATGATTTTGAATATTTTGCATGTTTAATGGATGTTTATGTATTTCAGCACATGTACATCTTCTTATATGTATTTGTAACTTAAAAATAATTTTTAAATTGTATTCTTAACTCGTTGGAAATTTTTTAAATTACATAAGTAAAAATGACGTAAACGTAAGCAACTAAATCCAATGTCCGAGGAATTCGTTTATATTCTAGATTGAATTGCAGCTTAATTAAACTTATACCAAAATTCTGGGGAGGTAAAATTGTCAGTTAATTAAAGCAGAAATGGAGGAGGAATTAGATGGTTGGTTAGTGTCTGAAAAGGTTACGATATCTAAATTAAAACTTTGTAGCATAGCTGAAAAGTATTTCCCCCCAAATCCTAACAAATTGAGTGTAGTTAAATTTCTGTAATTATCCATTATTTTGATAAGAAGACTCGAAAAGACGGCCTCTCTCCCTCTCTCTGCCAAATTACATACTTCAACGATGTGTCAACGAAAGTCATCAGAGTCAAAGACTTAGCCGCTGGAATCCGTTGCATCGGAAATCAAAATTTCCCCTTAGGCAATCCAGTTGCGCAATCTGAAGTTAGAAAAGCCAATAACACAATCATGCAGTCAAGATTTGTCAGTGAACTCAAAAATAATATTAAACGTTGCGTTTATGCTAGGGGTCTCGGAAAAATTTAAAAGAATCGGTCAGAGCTGCAATTACAAAAGAAGTTCATCAAAATTTTGACGAAAATGCAGCAAGAAAAAGAGCGAAAGGATAATTCTCTCAGAGCAATTGGATTTGAGGCAGTGTTGCCCTATTGGCTAAGTAAATTTTATCCTGAACATGTATGTTTCAAAAAGAATTTGGAAGAATGTTACAATTTCTTCTGAATACAGTGCCAACGTTTAAAAAGTATAATTGTGAATAACGCTACACTTTTTTAGTAATAATTTAGATGTTTTAAAGTGATTTTTGAATGAAATTGTCTAGAATTGACATAGATTATTTATAGTTTTTTAATTGATTATATATAGTTATTTGACATAGATTATAAATAGTTTTTCTATTAAATTAGGCCTAATATTATTCATTTAAAATGAATAGTATTATACCTAATATTACTCATTTAAAATGAAAAGGAATTTACAAAAGAAAACTATTTATCTCTAAAATTATATTTTAAAGTCATGCACATAGATTGGCAGTGGCGTAACATACACCCCCGCATTGTGGGGAGCCAGGGTTCTAGGGGGCCCAAACCTGACCTTTCGGGGGGGGGGCAAATATTCTTCATTATACCATTATAAGTTGGGGATTAATCTGACATTCCTCTCGCGAAAAAATGAACGGAATTTCACGCGCAAGGTATCTCCTACCCAAGAGTGTTTACATTCAGTCTTTACTGTAAAATTTGTATCAAAGGTGAAAAAGAAGAAAAGTAGGGAATATAGTATGTTTATTACGCTTTTCACGCCTAAAGCTTTTCTTTCCTTTTTATTAAGGCATTCAGTGCTTTGTTTATACACTCCTTTAGTCTTCGTCTCGAGGGAGTGCAATATTTTCAATGGATAACACTTTCTTCTTAATTTCGTAGACGCATTGCTTGTTGGTTTCTACTTTCTTCACATTCTTCTGTAAAATGAAATCCAAAACACTTCATAAATCCTTGTCAGGTTCGATAGTAACTAAAAGGTTTTTAAGTACTTTTAACAAAATAATTTGCACCTCTATCGTCGCAACGTTCAACAACACAAAGAATATTGTCATAGGCTAACGATTACATTTTCTAGCCATTTAATATGATATGGACATTTTATCACCGATAATTGCTTCCTCAGTTAAATTATAGAAAATATTATTTCAGATTTCAACAAAACCCGTTGTGGATGCTACTGCAGATGAATCCATTGTATCACCACTATGTGTTATTGAAAATAGAAGACAATTCCAATTTTTCTTGGGTGTATATGAAGCAATTGTATATTTTTAAAACTAAACATATAGGAGTACACTTCCCTATTCTTTAACTACAAAAAGTTTTAAATTTCTTTTTTTATTTTCTCTTATTGTTCTAGCAATATATCTTTTCTTTTTCAAAAGTTCATTTGAAATTAGATAAGATGTGTACCAGTTGTCTCCTTTAAAATTACTCAATTCTGCGTCTCTACATATAAAACATTTTTTTTTAAGAGTGTCTTTTTCGAAATCTGGATTGATTTTAATAGAGCAATCAGACTTGCTATTATACTCTACATCAACTGATTCTTCTTCATTATCACATCAAAGAGACTTTCTTCATCCGAAAATACTGTTGTACCATTGCATTAAACACTGTATCTGTTATATTACTTAAATATCACATTTCTTCACTATAACTACAATAATGCGCCATAGCATAAGAAAGATTTTAAAGCATGCTTATGCATTCAGAACTGTAACGGTGATTCACGCGAAAAATATGAAATACCCGAAGAAATGGTATCTAAAACTATATTTATTTAAAATTCGTCTACAAGCTATAACTTCTCAAAGGATATGACCTTAAAGTCAGCTACGCGAGAAACTATTCCTTTTCCAAAAAAAGCTTCAGAAGAAGCCTTGAATAATGTTAGGCGGTGGGTATGACATACCCTAAGCTAGAAGTGCCGGGTTAAATATTTATATCATTTCCAAAAAAGTATATTTAAATCAAAGCAAAATAATGATCATTTTTTCCCCTACCTATGTAAGATTTAATTTTTTTTACTTAAATTATAAATAGTTTTTACGAATTTAATTTTTAATTTTTTTTATTTTTGAAGAATATTTTTTACATCGGGTTTCAATAATTCTGAAAAAATGTATATAAATGTCAATAAACTATTATGTATGAGATGTATGTACTTAAAATTATGTTTTTAACAAAAACATAATTTTTTAATTCTACAAGAAATGAAACACACACATATACTTATATTCATCGAAATATAACTATTTTTTACTTCTTCAAGGATAATTCTTTGTGTATTTCTTATATGAAAGAGCAGGGGTCCAAAGACACCTCCTTCTTAGACAGAATACAGAAATTTTCTTTTTCAATGTTGGAAAATATTCAAAAATTTTCGTATAAGTTCGAATACTCTTTTTATTCGTTATAAGTTCTTTTAAAAATATATATAGAAATTGGTTCAAATATTTCAAATAAGAATAGACTCTAATCATATGTATAAAATCATTAAAATATCATTCATTTTTAAAAATAAATACAAGAAATGCAATTTTTTTTATTTATTACAATGATAATTTGAAATTTACGACCTCTTCATTCTTTATTGAACTCTGTAACAATTTAGATTCTTTCACCCACTTTGTTTTTTATTTTGAGACGTTTCTAAGAAGGCTTTTCATCATTATAAAAGACAATTCATTGTAGAAAAATAATCCTGCTCATATAAACTGGAAAAAAAACGATGTATTCACACATAAGTGCCAATTTTTAACTTCTGCTGAAGGAAAATGACTGAATGTAAAATGGAAATTTAATGTCAATATTCCGTATGGAATCAAAGAATCCATCCCTGGAATTTCCTTTCTCTCTCTCTCTAATCTTAATTTTTTCCTCTTCCTCTTTTTCTTTTTGATCTCATTATCACTGTGAAACGACATGAATGAAAATATTCAGATATTGCACTTTTAAGAATTAAACAAAAATACGAGCTTCAGTTCTAACTAACCAGACTATAAATTAACTTACTTGTAAGGACACCACCCTGTATATATACAATAATGTATATATACTGGGTGTTGCCGAATTCGACCGACACATTCAAAGGGGTGATAGAAGGCAGCATGAGAATGTCAAATCAGTGTAGAACATGGGTTACCAAACCCCGTTTATTCGGTAAAAAGCGAATAATAATAGCCATCGAGAGGACGGTGTGCCAGACGAGGCGAGTGGACAAACGAATGCGGGAATTTAAAGCACCGTGATGTAGTTAAAGAATTCTGCAGGTAAGCAAATATCCCACTCGTTTGAGGAGAATAAACGTGGCGAGCAAGTTTTCATAGGTGGGTGCTGCTCATAAAGCGCGGATGTTAAACTGCTTTTAGTAACAATGTCATATTACACGAACGAGGAATATACGGATATACACCTCATGTGTGGCCTAGCCGATTGTAATGAAATCCTAACTGAGAGAATCTATCCGGAACCACTTTCAGAAGAGGCGTGTCGACTTTCCCGTAATACCACCTGTGCTAAGACTTACGCGGCGCAATTTGGAACAATCCCTGTGACAATCACTTGTCATTTCATTTCTGAAGTCGAGCTGATGTGTGTTGTTCATTTTTCCTCATGTTTATTGTCTAATAATTGTATTTGTTACCTCTTAGAGCACTTTTTAATTCCACTCAACATGACACTCTCCTTAACTGTTTTTACGAATTACTCCAACTAAACGTGGTTTGTGACCTCAGATTCTAAGGTGATTTCTTGTTCCAATTCTGCCTAATATCACTCGTGTGTATGTGTCGGTCGAATTCGGCAACACCCTGTATTTATCATACAATACAAACATGTTCAGAGAAAATTCTGTACAAAGAAGAATTGCATAAAAAGAAAAATGTGTGTGTGAGAAGGATAATATATATAAAAGATTAAAATAATATATATTGAAAAAAAACAGGATTAAGTATGAAATTCATTTAGAAGGTCTCTAACTTCCCAGTATCCTGAAAAAATATTGCTCAGTGAGAGCGCTGAGCAAACGAGATGAAAAACTTTCATCACCACACCATTGCAACAAAGGGGATCGGCAGAACTATACATTTTTTGGAATATGTGAAAATACGCATGTAAGCAATCATGCAACTTAACCAGACGAAAGGCAGTTACAACATTGCGTCTGGGGAAGTCTGGAAGATCACATATGTCATTCTCCCAAATTTTATCTCTTGTTCTTTCTTTTAGACGTTATAGCCGCTGGTTCTTGAAAGTTATATTGATTTTTGTCGATGCAGATTTATAACTGATCAGGTCATTTGAAGTTTAAAATATGACATTCCATTTTGGCCAGCTCATCTGCCTTTTCATTACTGGAGATGCCCCAATGAGAAAGAATCCATTACAAATGACTATTTTATTCATTTTATGTAGTATTCCTGGGTGATGATAAATGAATAACAGAGCTTTATATAGGTGACATCACATACTGTGTTTTAATAAAAAATAAAGGAAGGGGGACAAGATGAACATGTATGGTAAAAAAGGAAAATTAATAAATCAATCTGGATTTAAAAATAGCATTAAACTTCGCTAAAATCATAAGCAAAGTCACTAAGTTATACTGAGCATATATGAAGGGAAGGTAAATTATTTTCTTAAAAAAACGCCTTGCCCTTTTTTAAGTGGTTAATTAGGATAACAGTTATTCTAAGCAATCAAATACCCTTTGTTAAAAATCGAAATACGTTTCGTATATTATAAATAAATAATTTTAACAAGCGATCATTGCTTAAAGTTTTGACGGATCTATACGGATCTATCCGCGAGTTGAAATAGAGTGAAGTAAGAGGTCAAGTTAAGTGAAGTAAAGTGAAGCAAGTGATCTGTTGAAGAGCTGAAGTTGATACGTTTGATGTGTGCAAGTAGAAGTGGTTAGTGAAGATTGAAACGCTGTGGAATTAAGGATTACAGAGCGTGGAGCCATCATCATTTGATCAAGCTAAAGAAAGTGCCTGAAGTTTCCCGTGAAGGGTCTGAAGCATTAGGGATTCAGTTATCGTATTCAGTTATTAGGGATTCAGTATTAAGTAAAAGTGGATTATTAGTGTACGACGTAGTTGTAAATGAGCGTATTTAAGCTGTCTTAGATTCAGTTGAGGTTCTGTAATATTATCCCCGCATTTGAGTGTCTCACCTCTGCACTCTACCATTTTTTATATACCTTAATTACAATTGTGTTGAGTCTATTTATAATCTTAAATAATCAATTAGATTGGAATCAAATTAGACTGGAATAATGTCGGTGGATTATTTATTGCCTCCTACACATCTAGCCGGCTTTACAAATAGACATGAGGGTTCGAATGTAAAGGGTAACCAGAGGTTACCACAAAGTTAATATGAACATGCAACGCGCTATGATAATAAGAGTACTTAACAAAAATAAATAACAGTTAAGAATAAGAAAAATAAGAAATACTGTAGTCAACATAATTGTATAGCAAATCAATTTTAAAAAGCATTTGTAATTAATTATTACCGTATTCAATTTATAACACTCATTGATCTGCTCGGTGGAGTAATGATAAAAATACTTATTTGTCATTAAAAACCTGATTCGCCTTATGGTACCCTTATTTTAGTTAATAATATTACCAGTTTTAATTCCTGATCAATGTCTAAATTTCTTTTTAACAAAGTTCTGAAATGGTATGGATAAGGGAAAAGAGAAGTATTGCAGAAAAATTTATCTTCAAATAGCTTAAAAACTCTGCCACAGATAATATGGGTAAAAAGTTAAGTGTGGAAAACTTTTAAAGCGTCTGCTCGCGAAAACTGCAGTAGCTTTGGCTTACCAAAAATCAGCGATGCATATACTGGCAATTTCGTTAAAAAAAAAATCTGTGGGAGGATTTTGTGAGATCCTTCGCTCTTTTTGCATATATATATATATGTCTCTCATTTTAAAATTTGTTTATTTTATTTTTATATCTTCATAATTATTTTTTCTTTATCACAAATCCCTTTCCGTGAAGCAGTTTTAGTTTTTTCCCTTTAGTTTGTTGAAGTTTTTTTCTGTCTTTTTCAATCTTAGATTAATGCAGACAAATGTTCATAGTAGATATAGCCTTAGATATACTATTACTTTATTATTTAATTTATAAGAAGGAACGTTTGCATTATAGCATTACATTGCCACACATCCGGTATAGTGGTTAGAGACATTGACTGCTGTGACTTTAGGGCATGGTACAAATTCTGAAGGAGACATGAATATTTGTAAAAAAATAGTACAATTGCGGCCCCCGACCACCCCCATAGTATTATCCCTCAAAATTGGGGGAGGGGGCGAGGTGAACCATTCTGTCCTATGTATGGTTCTCAAAGATAGGCTAAAAAATGCTTACATCTAGCCTTTTGTCATGATACATTTCGTGGACCTCTGCATAAGGCCGTTAGACAGGTGGCATTAGTAAAAACAACACATTATAAGGATTAACGCTTAAATCTATTGAATATGTATTTGTGCATAACTTAGCTATATTTTTTCCATATACTTATTCCGTCTTCACATATCACGTATCTTAAAATACATACATATGCGACTATGAAACTAATAATTTGATTAGTACAAATAAATTCAAGTTGAATTTGGAAAAAATTGCTACCAAGCACAAGTTTTTCTTCTCTTTTAAATGCAATTCACATCAAAAGCAAGAGCTTATTTATTTAAATTCGAAATATGAAAAAAGAAACACTTTTAAAATTTAAATCTTACTGAAGTCTTTAAAGAAACAAAAAAATTATAAATAATTTTTATAATGGAATCATAAATCATTTTTAAAAGTATATATTCAAATTAAATACATCTAAACATGTTCTGCTTTTATGAATGTCACTCAAAAATTAGATCTTAGAATTTTTTTTTCTTTTGCATAATTTTTATTTGTCACAACATATATGTCACAACATCTTTTTTTAAAAATAATTTAGAGATGTACAATTAAAACTCACAAAATTTCTAACTGAAACATTTTAAATTTTTGAATTCTCTGCAATAGATAATTAAATACGAAAGAATTATTAAAAACTCTAAATATTTCTCTCCAAAAAAAAAATCTCAAAAAAGTCAGCTGCACTTATTACAAACTTTATACTAAACTTATTAAAAACCTTATACTCTTGAAGTTTTAATATGAATCCCTAGATTTAATAGAAACATTTCGTAATATAGAGAATATTATTTAAAACCTTTTTTAATCAAGATAGATTGAATTTAACGAAGATGTCTGGTATTCAATTAGTTCTCAAAGCATTCGTGCTATTATTATTTAAAATATCAATTTCACACCATTAACTTTACAGACCTAGAAGAGTATTACGTAATTAAAGGAGGAAATTCTAAGATATTGGTGTACATGTTTATGTAAAATAATTTGATTTCATCTGGAAAGGAAATTACTTTTGGCATTACAGTTTCAGCAGAACTGAAAAGCAAGTACGCTGCTTAAAATATAATTAAATTTACAACCTTAAACAAGGTTTTAGTTAATTAGATTACAGTAGGCCAATTTTTTTTCTCAAGCGCTACACTCTGAATAAGTCGAATACAATCTTTAATTTTACAAAATAATGCGTTCCTGCTTTAATTTTCAGATTCTGCTTCTTTTGTCACTCTTTATGTTAAATTTTATATTTAGAGTAAGCATTAGGACATTTATAAAATAAATATTTCCAAAAATATGCAAAAAGAGCGAAAGTTCTCAATTTTTCAAAATTCTAAACGCGGTGCTCGAGAGGAAATTTTTATCAAAAAATTTTATTTTCTGTGTTACTGAACAAGGCAAAAGATTACTTTTCTAGGGTATACCAATTGGTAAAAGGGAGAAAAAAACATTCTGTATACTATAAGAAATACAGAGATTACAAAGTAATTATAGTATCAGTTTTCTAATATTACGTTATTTTCTAATTAAATTTCCTTACCTACTAGAGCTAAGCTACATTTTTATTACTATACACAATTCTCAAAATAATATTTTACGAAAATTGACTGTCATATGCAAAAAAAAATATATTTAAAATATGTTAATTGCTTAGTTTTTAAATTTCTACTAAATCAGAATGTTATAAAAAAAATTAGAAAAAAAATCTAGTAAAAAACATTCAAGGTTTCAGAAAAACATTAAATGTTATCTAATGATGTACTCATTTTAGCATATTATTTAATCTTCAAATAAGTTATTCCCAGTTCCGTTTGAAAAAAAGTTTAGAAAGTTAATTATAAGCTAATTTAAAATAACATAGGCATCTAAGTCAATCAATTATATTACTTAACATTGTTTATGAACTTGATAGCATATAATGTAGCAAACATGTATTGTAGGAAGTTTAAAAATTGTAAGCGCAACTTAATATTTAAAAGAATATTGTCTAATATCGTTTAACAAACTGTGCAAGTCTATAGTATATAATATTCTTAATATATGCTTATATTAAGTTTAGTTACTAAAAATATACATAGATGGCGCCTTTATTTCTTAGTATTGCTGTGTTTTTTTGATGCAGTGAGTCAGTACATTTGTGGAATCTGTATACATCAGGTAAGATTAGAGTTTCTTTGCTCATTTATATTATTGTTAATTATGGTTATATTCATTATTAACCTCTCTTGCAAATATTTTTGTTTATACATATTTATATTTGTCTATTTCTTCCGGATTCCTATGGTAATTTAATATTGCAATTTCTATTCTATTGCTGTTATATTCACCCACGTGGGTTTTAGGCTTTTGCCTTAGTTTATACTGGAAGCTATTATGTAGAAACAATATCTGCTGCAGGAGAAGGTTGAGATTTCACAAAACAATGTTTAATCCTGTTTCACTGTCCTAAACCAGTGACAGCTCGAGAAATCATAATAGTTTTCCCCTCTAGATACATTTCTTTTTGGTTTGTCATGGTTCCATGTTCTTGGTTCTTCCGGTCTGATCTTAGGATGCTTGGGATTTATTAGTCTCTTTTGAAATTTTTTACTGCTATATCTTTTTGCATTAATATGGCTGCATTTGCGCCTATTTATGTATAAAAATTACTACTTATAAAATGACTTATATAAAAAATGTTTCTGACATTGTATATACAAGCTTATGCTTATAATCAGTATTGTAATAAGTTTTGTTATAATATTTGGTTATTTTATTTTATTTTTACTTTTTCTTCTTATTTCAATTTTTTACTTTGTTTTTAATTAATACATCTTTGGTTTTTATTACTTTTATATTGCTGGATTTTTGTGTATGTTTTTCATTTTACTCAAGTTTTTTTCTATTTTTTCATATTTATTCGGAAATTTTCTTATTTATTATATTTTATTTATGCTTATTTTGTTATATATTGTTCAAAATGTTTATTTGTGCTCTATTAATACACTAGTTTTCTAGTTCAAGTATAAAAAAATTTTATGACAGTAAGCTTAACATTATTTTAGCGACTGGCAATTAGATCAGCTTTTTTAGCCTATCTATGCTCGGTGTCACACTATTATGGTATGTGTGATATCGTCAAACAGTGACCATAGATTGTAGGTAGTTTTTCGAAATTGTTTTGAAAATGTTTCCTTTTTTTTTAATCCTTTGTGATAGGTACAAGCTCTTCTCCATTTTTTTGTTTACTTCGATTGAGTAGACAGTTCGCTTATTATTCGACTGTTTTGAGGTTTACACTGGTTTATATTTTGCATGTTTTACAATATGAATCACTGTTATAGTCATCATTCTAATATGTTTAAGAATGAATTGGACAAAGAAGGCACTAGGTATGATTTGAATTATTATTCATACCACGCGGAGTGTAAGACTCCCTATATAATAATAAATCCTATAGATCCAGAACATTCTGGAATTCTAACTACGTAAACAACTATAATTATCTTAATACTGATTATGCTACAAAAAATATTGTTGCTAAAGAGAACAAGCAATTTTGTTTAACTACTCATGAGTATGTTAATAAATATTTTAATATCACCAACTCTAAAAATAATTCTTCTATTGTTGATAGTCATTATACCCCGAATATTCATTTTCGCTACAATAGATGTAAAGATAAAAGATGTAAAACATGCCCCATGATCAATATGAACAGTTGGATACCAACTCCAACTTTATATTCTGTAAGTCTTTTAATTGTGTCTATATGTTGAATTGTAAAAAATGTAATTATAAATATATTGGTCAGACTTCTACACACTTAAATATTCGAATTAATCTTCACAAGATCTCATACTAAGCATTACACTAATAAAATATAATAACAATAATATTGAAATAAGAAACTTTCACCTGCATGGGTTTGATAATATTGATATATCCATTCTCAGAATTGTTCCTTTTTAAAAGATAGATTATGGTGGGAAAACCATTTTATTCATTTCTATAATACAAACATATCCTCATGGACTGAACACATTATATAATGGCAAAAATGTTTTGCAATGCATACAGCAAAAAGATAACAAAGAATTTTTTTATAATTGTCATAATAATAATATTAATAAAATAGCCAAGAGAACAAAAAGAGGTAAAAGGAATAAAAGAAAAAGTAGAGATTCCAAGGATATTACAGCTAAAATTAATGAATTCTGTAGTAATTTTGAAACTGTTTATAACATTAATCAAATAAAAAATTTCATGTTTGGTTTGAATAAAAAAGAAATCAAACTTTTTAATTATATACTTAGTTACGATAACTTTATAGAATGTCAAGCATTACATGTTATGAAAGATTTTTGTAATTTCTTAATCAGTAAGTTTAATATATCAATACATGATAATGTTTTAAATTCTACAACTGAATACTGTAACATCCTTTTCATGAATAAATCCTATAATCATGTAAACTTTACTAAAGTGTTTGAGAAGTATATTCAATTTTTCCCAGTAAAAAACATTAACATTAAAAAGGCATTTAAATATAATAAGAAAATTGGTAGATCCATCTTTAACTACAATTCTATTAATTTGCAACATAATAATATTGTATGTAATTGTCATAATTATGTAGATTTCATTGATGAATATCATAAACATGTCATATCTGGTAATTTAAATATTATTAAAGATAAAACTCTCAGAGAATTAATGGTTAAGGGTACTGGCTTTAGAATTATGCGTTCTAATAATAATAAAGCTTTTAAAGCCACAAATTTCTAAAGATATTAATAACTTCATTACAAAAATAGCAATTAAAATACAACTTCCTTTCGAAGCATTCAATGAGTTTAAATGCAAAGTTTTGAGTGAGTTACTTAATCTTAACTATAAAACTGATAAAAATATTTCTTATAAAGATATAAAATAACAAATTTCAAATCTTCAAAAAGATTTCATTATTGTATATGTAGATAAAGTTCAGGGCAACTATGCAATCATTTGCAAATGGTTTATAA
>BMAO01011113.1:0-15732 GCA_019973975.1 Trichonephila clavata | reverse complement strand
AGAATTTTGAAAGAAGTGTGCGTACATTGGGTTATTGCCAAAAGTCACTTTGTAGTAAGGACTTCCATGTTTGGTCTACTTCTTGTGTCAATAATGGAACGGTCAGTGCTGCTGTGGATAATGCTTGAGTTGTCGTCCAATGACATCCCATACTACTCAATTGTAGACAAATCTGTTAATTTCGCAGGCCAAAGTAACATTTCAACACTTTGTAGAGCACGTTGCGTTACAACAAAGTCTAAGGCTACTATAACCCTGTTGGAAAACTCCCCTTTGAATGTCGTTTATGAATGACAGTACTAGATTTTAATTACCAGACCAAATTTGCACTCAGTGTGTTTGGGTAACCACGAGAGTTTTCTTTCTGTCTTCTTTGCTGGAGAGGAAATTGCTCTTCAGCACATACACATAACTCCGAGTGTTGGTCCAGTGTGATTAGGCCGCAGGCAGTTTGAATGCAGGTGTTTATCTGACCTCCTTCTGACCAATAAACGGCCATTAATGGCAAAAAGGCAGAACCTGCTTTCACCAGAAAAAAACAACAATTTCACTCCATCCTCCAGTGAGCTCTGGTTTGATGACATTGGCGTCGCAAGTGGCAATGGTTTGGCTTCAGTGAAATAGTTGCTACAAAGTGTTCGGTACAGAACTGTCTTGAAGTATCTGATTTCTAACAGTTTGTTGTTTCATTGTGGTACCAACTGCAAATGTAATTTCTGCCACAGGCGCAGTACGATATGCCACAGCCGTACGCCTAATATGACACCTCCATCTCAGTAGTGCCACATGACCTCAACAAACCCGGCCTTCTTGAGGCAGTAGTGTCTCTTGACAACTGCTTCCTGCAATCATGCACATTGGATACATTCGGCCAAGTCTTTCTGCAATATCGTGGAAAGAAAATCCACCTTCATGTAACCCTATATAACGACTTCGTTCAAACTCGATAACCTGTTTTAATGGCTTCTTCGTCTTCTTAAAGGCTTTCTCGGCTAACATCAACTCAATATGTCATATTTCACAAGCAAATATCATGATCTTTACATCATCATTTAAAGCAACCCTGATTTGCAGGTCCTTAGTGGCGTTAATTGTAAACTTTTATGCTCGTAGCGTGAAATTCGAATCGATATCATCTTTCAGATGTATAACCACACCGACCAAATTTCGTTTATCTAACACTAGTCTTTCTTAGTGTTGAGGTTTTATTTTCTGCCACGGAATGTCCGGAAGGTAAGTTACCACTAACTCATTTTCGTTTTATACTTGAATTAGTTATTTTCTGGGGGGGGGGAAGCAGCAAAAAAAAATTAGGAAAAATGTGTATGAATATTCTGCACTCATTTGGTAATTGACTTAATGAAAGCTGCACATTTTAGTACTCATGCTGAATGGAGAAACAACGGTATATGGTTTTTGGAACAGGAAATTCAGAAACCTAGGCCGTTCGTTTTTGCTTAAAATGTGAAATGCATCCTTTCCTGCACGTTGGAAATTGTTTTCAAAAAGGATTATAAGAGTTAAATCTTATAATCCTAATACAGTAGAACGTCGTTTATCCGAACGTTTATTATCCGGAGCGAAATATCCGAAACAAAGGCCGGATACGTTTTTGAACAGTGCAATGCTCAACACTTGTTTCCTGTGAGGCCAAAAGTGACGGGAAAACCAAGGTATTATTTAGGGGATTTCAGCAGTGTGTGACTTGTTAAACATCTGCGCGAAATATTAGGTTGATTTGTTTCCAAGTGTATGTCCTGCTCTTTTGCTGAGTTTTGTTGATGTAGAAACCTGGAGGGCATGCAATGCAGAATGTGGACTTCATATCCTAAATGATGACGAGATTGGGACTCCATTCAAGAAGAATCCGACCCTGTCGACGATGAAATGGATAAGACGAGGACAACTACAATGAAAGTAGCAAGGGTGCATCAAATGTTGACCCTCTTTCTGCGTTAGAGACAGCTATGGAGTGGTACGAACAACAATCAAGTCCTGTCCTGCTCAACTACTGCTGCTGAAGAAATCAGAGACCTTGCATTGAAAAAATGAAAGTGTACAATGGTACACGAAAAAAAAACTGATTATTTTCCACAATCAAGGGTAAAATTGCACCATTTTGCTTTTACTTCAAGCATGTTCCCGCCTGTGATGATTTCAATATTTGTATAGTGTCCAGTATCATATACTGCATGAATCGCATTCAGTTTTCAGTTATCCGAACAATCGCGTATCCGAACGGTGTTCGGTCCCAATTGATTCGGATAAAGACGTTCTACTGTAGATAAAATAAATTTTAAGGGTTTATTTCTGCTCTTGTTAATTACTTCAATGCATTTTCCTGAAATTAAAAACAAATTCATTCGGGCAATACTGAAATAAATATAGTGCAAAGAGTAAATAGTACCTGTTTATAGAAAAATATAAATTTTCTCCCCCCCCCCCCAATTTTTTTTAGAAAAGATAATACGAGTATATAATTAACATTTAAAGTCTATTTTTAGATTTATTATTCATTACTTACCTTCTTAAACTAATGTAAAAGATGAACAAAGCTAGAAAAAGTGTTGCCAGCTCATTAAATGGTGCGCTATTTTTTTATTTAATATCTTCATATAAACTTACTTTCCGGATTTTCGAATATCTCCCCCTCCCCATTTTGGCACTGGATATCGATATGAAATTCACTAAATATATCATTGGAATTGAGTTGTGTGGATGATACACCCAGAGGCTCACAAATTGAATCCAATCGATCAGTTTTGGAAATCGCCGATTGGAATGTTCAAATATAAATGGCTTTAAATTTAGTGCCACATTACTGATAAAATGAGTTGTAGTTCCTATAAAGATTTGATGAATTTTGTTGCATCGAATCAAATGTTTTTCAATCAAATGTTTTGATCTGCGGTTCAGTTGATAGATAAATTTATTGAAGTGTTAGAATAATTTGCTTTGAAACATGCAGTGTGATTACATGAGTTACTGAAATATTTTGATTTTAGAAAATAAAATATTGCTTAGCATTTATATTTAATTTGAAGACATTACGTAAGAATTGCAATACATCCTTCGTATATTTTGAGCCAGCGGTTGTCGAGGGGAAATGGTCATTAATTTGCATTTATCATTTTCAGGTGAAGTGAAAAAAAACTATTTCTTACACTGATTGCATAACTTGCCGAATAGTAAAATATATAGCAAGTTTTATAATTGTCAGGAATTCTAAGTATTCCTGTAATACAGCGTTTCTCAAACTGTGGGGCGCGTCCCCCTTTGGGGGCGTGATAATGCTCCGAGGGGAGGGGGCACGAACATATTGAAAAGTCGAAAACAAAAAATTATTTTTAAAAAAATTACTAATTTACCAAAAGTAAAAAAAAAATGCATTCTGGCCTAATAAAAAATATTGCACACGTTTACATTGATGTGATATACTTATAAATACATCAGTACTGCACAATGTATTTTATAATTAATTTAACATTACTAAAATAAGACCAAGTTTAATAATTACCAATGATTCCATGGTCTTATCTTATATAAAATTATATACAAAAATTAATATTTATCTTAATAATTTGTATGGTTTGTAATTAATCCCATACTGCCAATTAAAGGATAGCAATTCACTCCGCAATGCCACCGTTTTCCACGTAGGCGTGCGTATGCGATGTATGAGGGTGGGAGAAAAGGAATAAATAAGCAACTCCTCTGAAATAAGTATATCCTCTCAAACACGTGTCAAGGTTCTTTTATTGCATTCCAAACTCTTCTGAATTATTTTATGTGGATAGCAATGCACAGAAAATATTGCATTTCAGACAGAAGTACTATATGTACGTCCGGCGAAAATAACGTTTTAGCTGAGTGAGACTTTTATATGCGACGGTAGTCCCTAAGAGGTTTAAGTCGTATTGTAGCTTTAACAGTCAAAGTATAGTATATTTGAATTCAATACATTGGTATTATATGGAGGGGGCACGATGAAAATTATTGAATATTGGGTCGCAAATATTGAAAGTTTGAGAAGCACTGTGTAATATGGTGAAAGAGGAGTGAATGCGTGTTCCTTAACGCACGATCTACAGTAACACGAGAGCTATTAAGACGTTTCCTCGTAAATTTGAACTTCGGTCAAGTAAGAGGATGACACCTGAAGCCGACACCCCACTCTCAAAATTTCTACACCTACGCCAACGTGAAGACTTTGAGCCATGACAGGCTTCACTTACATTAGCTCCTTTACAAGAAGTCTCTACAGGGTTAGGTCTTTAAGCCTTACTCCACGAAGGTGATAATTTATCTTTGACCATGAATGGTCACATAATGTTGTGAAATCACATGAAGAGTAAAATAGTTACGTGTATTTGTAATTTGTTTTTGTGATTCCGAGTTCAGAAGTTTTTTGTGGAAAAAAAATTACGTTATTTAAAATCCAATAAAAAATGCAATAATTTATTCTTTGAAGTATTAATTTGAATTCATCTTTTTGGTTTATAGAAAAGAAAATTAACTTCTTATAAATGGCATTGCGTTTTTTTACGTTTTCTATTATATCTGTTGCAGAAATGCAAGAACCAAAATTAATGACAGTCTCATCAAATTTATTTTCTTGGTGTGGTTTTCTTTAAATATTTTCTTAAACCATTGGCTTAATATCTTCTGGAAGATAAGCTTGTGATGATCTCATACCAGCTCTACTAATCCCTTCATGACTCTTTCAGGAAAATTTTTATTTCAACCAACTTACGCCGAGTAAGGAAGCGTGATTATGTAAATGAAGTATATTAAATAAATTCTGTTTTCGCGAGTTTGGGAGTTGGCAAGTAGGAGTCAATGTAGAGTCTGCGCGTTAGTTGTTAGTTGAAGATCAAAAGAGAGTGGAATTATTTAGGGGTCTTGGAGTTGTCCAGGAAAGATATTACAGAGCATAGGTCCAAGGACGTTGATCCAGACCAATGAAGATCACCTGCTAGTTTCAAGTGTAGAGGATCCGATACATAAAAGTACAGGTATTGTGACCTAGATTGATTAGAAATTAGCTTATTAGGGTGTGTCGTAGTTATATTTGAGCGTATTAAAGCTGTCTTAGATTCAGTTGAGGGTCTGTAGTAGTATCCCCGTGTTATAGAATCTCACCTCCATGCTCTACTATTTAATCATCTACCTTAATTAGAATTGTTTTGTGTCTGATTGATATTTGGAAATAATAAATTGATTAAATTGAAATCATGCTGTGGATCATTCAGTTTCTCCCACACATCTAACCGGGTTTTCTGGTAGCAAGGGGTTTCAGATGTAAGCAGGAACCCACCGCTATCACAACTATTATTTTTTATGCTGTTATTGGAATTTAACCTTAGCATAGCCTAGGCTACCAGCAAACATATCGTTCGATCACCTGCCAATTTCAAAGTTTTATTTTATAACGAAATAGTTTCAAGGAAACAAATAAATGGTTCTGCAAGGACAATAAAGAATAAAAATACCTTGGCGTTTAAAGATGGAGTAAGTATTCAAGGTGTGTTGGATTTACCCACAATATATGTAAAAAAAGCAAGGTAGCTTAATGTGTTACAAGAAAACCAAGAATTTCTTCAGAAACTTCCATCTTTCGTAGAACGTGATGCCTTGCTTGATTTTGACCTGTTAAGGTATCGGACTACTTGGGACCACATTATTTTTTAAAAAATGGAGATATGGGGATTTTTTTTGTGGTTTTTAGATTTGTTTAGCTCATTTTAAGAAAATATGCTAAAATTAAGAATATAAAAATAAATTATTATCACTAAAATTGGGAAAAAATTGGTAAACATTTAAAAAAAATAACATAAACGGGGTACATTCTGTACCAAAAGTTTATGAACAAATTTCTGGTTTTTCAATTCTGATGTAATGTTATGTTACTAATTTTTGAAATGACTTTCATGATAAAATATATTTTAATTTTTAGAAAAACTAAGGCACTTTTTCTTAGTTATTGTGTGAAATTGTTAAAAAAAAACAGTGATTATAATAACATAAGGGACTGCAAATTTTGTAATAAACAGTGATTGTTAAATCTGAAGGTTAAAACTCTTCTATTATACAGAACATACACAAAAAATTTCAGTTAATTCTTTTCCAAACTGTTTTAGCAACCGCTGTCCCCGTTTGAAGCATTTTCAAAAAATACCAATTTCGAGTAAAACGTGTTTTATAGTATGACACCTTGCTTAAAGTAGATTCATCTACTTTTACTAAAAATTCATCTACTTTTACTAAAACACTTGTAGTTTTTGTTCTAGTGAATGGAAAATAATAAATTTGGTATTTTTATAAAACTAATAAGATAGCCTATAAACTAAAATCATTAAAAAAACTTGTGTGTGTGTGTGTGTGCCATTTTTCGGCGAAATTCAGAATTTTAGGGTAGTCAGATACCTTGAAATTCGATTGGCATCCTTGAACTAGATTATTCTCTTTTGGAATAAAATTTAAATTTTTTTAATCCTCGGTTCTTTTTTTTAAAATTCTAATCTAAAAAATATTTTTTCAAGAACCACTTGGAGCTTATCGAAATTTTGAAAATTAAACTGCAGTAAGTGTTGCCACAAACCATAGGTCTACTGTGCACATCTCAGTTATCATGACTTTTGCCCCTTAGTTGTATGAGCATATGTTTCATTCAGGTAGTCAGTCAGACGAGAAGCCCCCAGCAAAAGCATGGTACACATTTATCAATCTATTGAAGCGATGAAAGTTTGAGTCGAGCTTGTCCATCCCGGGTTTTGAACCTCAGATCTGAGGCGTTGAGAAGTAATACACTAACACTCAGACGTTGGGATTCTTTGACAAATATAATAAATATTATATTATATTTTATAAAAGAAATTCTTTTCTGGAAATGTTAGTATTTAAGTAAATAGTTGATCTCTTTATTTATTGTATTCGTTATCTTAAATTTTTTTTTTTCGCATCATTTGTAAAAAATAATATAGTCGAAATACAGAATTTATTTGCTCTCATGATTAATGTTTACATGTAATTCTAATCATGATTAGCAAATAAATAACAACGCATTTATTGAAAAAAAAATAAAGGATATAACCATAAAATTCTAAATTAAAAGTTTTGAAAACGAATTTTTAATGTTTTAACAAAATGTTCAGCCATTCCTTATTTATCGAAAATGCTATCACTTCTTTGTAGAAATAAGTTTTCTCATAAATTAATGTAAACACTAAATCCTTCTTGAGCAGCTGATTAAATACTTCTAAAAAGATTCTTGCGCAAATGCAAATGTAGCGCAATAAAAAATACTTTTTAAATTAAAGTATTGCATTTTAAAGTAATTCATTGAAATTTTTTTTTATTTCAGCTATATATAAAGTAGATTTTGTTTTTGAATCGAATAAATAAACATTATAGTTTAAGAAACTAAAAAACACGCTTTTATAGCTAAAATGTTGCTTTTATTAAGAATCATTTTTTTTATCATTTAGTTCGATTATCTATAAAATAGGGTTTTTTAATTTTTTGAACTATAATTTATTTTCTATTCTTTAGTTTGGTCTACAATAAAAACGGGTTTTTTTAGCTTTTTAAACTGTAATTTATTCATTCATGAATTAATCTTTTTTTGTGGGTTATATTTTTACTAATCATGAGCGTTTCACTTTAGGGTTGCAACAATCTTTCAGTCACTAAATTTGGAAAAAAAGAAAATCATTGATCCTAACAATCCTGCTCAGGACAATGGAGCAAATTTATTAAATTACTAGCTGTTACCCGCCCGCTTCGCTGGGAATTTCATGATGTTTTATAAATTTTTACTGCTTATAAATATGTATAAATTATTGATATCTAAGTCCTGCATTAAGAATTCGATTGTATTGAAAAATGTACTTATACCTGTAACTGTCGCCTGTTGATTAAAAAAAAGGGGGCAGAACTCATCTAATTTGTGTTTTCTAAAAATCTCTAAAATTGTATAGAATGATGTTTGCTCTTTCGTAACCCAAAAACCAAGTGGATTCCCGCAAAACCAATTTTCGGTGGATCTCTACTCCGTAAAATGAACATGCAAGCCAAATTTTGAAGTCTAAATCTAACAGAAAAAAAACAAAAGTTTTACTATCAATATCCCCGTAATCCCGTTGAGAGCCGTTTTCCAAAATAACCGCTATTAGCGGATTTCAACTCAACAAAAGAAAAATGCAAACCAAATTTCATTATTATAGTCCTTGTAGCTCGAAAAAAGTAATTTTGTTCGTCAATACGTCCCAATAACCCCCTGCACTCCCCCAGAACTTGATTTGCTTAAAATACATTCTTAGTGGATCCCTATTCAACAAAAGAAACATGTTTAACAAATTTTAAGTATATGGGTCTAACAATTAAAAACAGGAATTTTTTCTGTAACTCCTCTTGACCCCTCGCAACCCTCCTTGGGGGTCAATTTTCGTTTTACTCTTTGTTAGAGGAACTCTATTCCATGAAAGGAACATGACTACCAATTTTCAAGCAGTATGATCAAATAGTTTAAAATGGAAATATTTATCAATTATGCCTCTTAATCTCTCGAAATTAAACTTGGTAGTTCGTATTCGCGAAACCCCTTTTGTAGCGGTTCTCTACTTTACGAAAGGAATCTGCTTATCAAATTTCAAGACTGTACGTCTAATAGTTTAAAAATGGGGATAATTATCTATAAAGCCACTTGAGCCCCCGCAACGCCACTTCTGGGTCTGTTTTCACAAACCTGTTTTGTAGCGGATATTTACTCCATGAAAGAAACATTTCTACCAATTTTCAAGCAGCTAGGTCATGTAGTTTAAAAATGAAAATATTTATCTATTACGCCACTTAGAAGTCTGTTTTCACAAAACCTTCTTATAGCTGACTCTATTAAATCAAATATAAAGACTGTACCTCTAATAGATTAAAAATGGAAATAATTATCTATAACGCCCCTTAAGTCCCGCAACGCCACTTGAGGGCAATTTTCACGAAACCCATTTTGTAGCGTATCTCTACCCTATGAGAGGAATCTACTTACTAAGTTTCAAGACTGTACGTCTAATAACTTAAAAATCGGAATTTCTAACGCCCCTTAAACCCCCGCCCCCGCAAACAATTGCTGCTAATTTGAAATTACAAACAGACACTTCAATTTTATTTATTTGTATAGATATAGATTGGGATTATAATAACTATTGTTTAAATGTGACTAAAAATGTAAATAAAAAAAAGAAAGGATTAAAACTAACCGTAAAACTTATCAATTTTTTGTTTCTTGCATTGCTTTTTGCTTATGGAGCCTTGATTTTTATTTTTAAAAGTGCATCCGAAACAGCCGATGCTCTACTTAACTGAACAGTGAGATAAAACTATTATAAAAAAAAAAATATGGCACGTGTCAGCGTATTATCATGTGCGCGTAACAGTGTTATGTCTCATGAAGAGCATCGGTCGCCAGTAACCAAAACAACGACTTCATTAGCTCAGCTTGGCGTTCAATTTGGCGTTCATCTTGGCATTCAGTTTCACGTACACCCGTATAGTTTCCGTTCCCGTAAGAATACGGGAATAAAATATAGCCTATGTTACACCCCGTTAATGTAGCTTTCCATTAGTGAAAGAATTTTTAAAATCGCACCAGCCGTTTCCGAGATTAGCCTGAAACAAACAGACAGACAGACAGACAGAAAGACAGACAGACAGACAGACAGACAAAAATTTTAAAAATTGGTTTTTTGTTATGAGTACCATATATACTTTTAGTGCATTAAGTAAAAAGCTGCTAATTTGAAATTACAAAGAGACACTTCAATTTTATTTATTTGTATAGATTGTATTGCCATCGGTCCTTAATAAGTGTGCAAATTTCGAATTAATCTTACCTTTTAAAGTGGATAAAAAATGGAGTTCAAAAGATTTCGTTACAGACATGTGAAGTTAAAAATAGCGTGTGAAAAACAAAATATTTCTAGGAAATATTATTGTGTTTTAAACTTATTAATTGAAATGTTATTTCATCAATAAATATGGATTCGTAAATTGAATTGGTTATATAAACATAAAGTATATCTGGGAAACTATATTATATGCCATTTTAAATAATTCATTGATATCTTTTTTCAGCCATATGAAAACAGTAAATTAAAAAATCTACTTAAAAAAATGTAAAGCATTTTTAGGAAATAATATTATTGCTAATTAAAATAATTCATTGAAATGACATTTGATCTATATAACATGGACTCTTATTGGATCTACTACATACAAAGAAAGCAATACTAGGAAATTATGTCTTTTCAATTGAAAATAATTTATTAAAATGTTATTTAGGCAATAAAAAATTGAATCTTATCCAATCTAATAAATAAAAAAAAGCATTTCTTGGAAACTATAATATTGTAATTCAAAACACTTCATTCAAATGTTATTCCAGCAACAGAAAATAGATTTTTTTTTAATCTACTAAATGAAAAGAAAGCATTTCTAGGAAATAATATTATTACACATTAAAAAAAATAATTCAATAAAATGTTATTTGAACTGTATAAAATGGACACTTATGGAATCTACTACATACAAAGAAAGTATTATAAGGAAATTATGTCTTTGCAATTGAAAACAATTAATCAAAATTTTATTTAGCAGTAAAAAATAGATTCTTATACAATTTAATAAATGAAACCCAAGAATTTCTAGGAAACTATAATATTTTAATACAAAACACCTCATTAAAATGTGACAGAAAATAGATTCTTTTCGAATCTACTAAATGAAAAGAAAGCATTTCTAGGAAACTAAGAAAGGAAGAAGAAATGTTTTGTTCATTGCAAGTGGGCAGAAAGAAAAAAAAGAAGAAAAACCCAACGAGGTGTACGCTTGAGGGTATATTTTGTAAGACACCCATTTTTCGCATCATTGGTTAGATTCGGATGAATGCTGAAGTCAAAGGAACCCTATAATGAATTAATAGAAACGGCTTGGATTAGGATTTTTTCCGTCTTATCTACTACCTTCTAAGCTGGAGGTAGGACTTACGGCGCGTCTTCAAGGTAGAAATTATCTTCAGGGAAAAAAATTGTTTTTCTTTCTGCAAGAGTAGTTTCAACGCTTTTAGTGAAGGTAGAGTTACTTCTAAAAGGAAAAAGAAAATTCCAGCAATATGTTTTAGATAATGAATAGAATCCCGATGCATTGTGAACACATAATTGCATTATTTCGGTGTACACGTAAACTCTTATTTGTGCTTACACAGATAAGATTCCTTTTTTTTTTGTTTCACTTTTCATTTCGGATACATAGTTTGCTTTGGACAGTTTTCGAAAGCAAGCTTTGATACTTTGTACAGTAATGGGTGATTAAAAATACAGTTACCTGACTTTACGTTCGACAGCATGTAGAGCTTTAGAAAGGACTTTATTATTATTCACGTGATATCCTGATTTTTAAACAGCAGGAATATTAAATAAATGTTGTTGTTCATAAATAAAAATAAAGCATGATTTATTTTCGAAGTTTAAATACAATTTTAAATAAAATTAGGATTAGGAGCATTCAAAAAATTCTTACAATAATAAGAGGAATAAAAAATATTAGAAGACACATTAGATGATTTTTCTGAAGGCACTAGATTTTTTTTATCCTGATGAATAGGTTTAGATGCGTCTATTAATTTATATAGCATATGAGCCACCTCACCATGCTTATCATATTTTATTAATAAGTAACTAAGCAATAAAAAACGATGTAAATTACCTGAATATGCTATACTATATGAATTATAATAAATAAATAAGGTACTTTTATCAAAACTTTGCCTTTTGATTAAAATATAAAATTAAATATAATAATGAATCTTTTATTAAAATATTTACTCACACAGAAAACATGTTTATATATATATATGCAACTTTTCGGTGTTAACTAAGGCAATTTTATATTAAAATATTATTGCTAATTATTCTCGTGATGACCCGTAATGGCGGTATTCGTTTGATCGGCTTTTCAGTTCTGGCTGGTACAATGTGATCCAGCGTAATGAAACGACATGCAAAAGCGATTCCTTTGCACTCATAGCACTCCAGGTGATTACGAGCAGCATCCAATCGTAGCCCTTCCTGCATTTCTGTTAAATGATGTGGAACCCATCGTGAAGCAATTTTTTTTATGTCCAGATATTCCTGCAGAGTGGCAGCATAGTTGTATGCAGAAATTCTGTCTGTTGGGGCCAACTCATGAATCATTTGACACCAAACACTGTCCATTAATGTGGCAACAACATGCACTTTTGCTTTGCTGACACTAGGATGACTTGGCTGATGCATGTCTGCCTCTTTTTAGCGTCCTTCTTTGAAGGCTTTTACACATCTTGCTTCAGTTCTGTAAGGCAATGCAGATTCCCCACTAGGTTCCTAAAGCACTAGATGACGCTGTGCTGTACGACTTCTGGCATATTCAATTTTTATCAAACTTCTTTGTTCTTATTTTGAAAACATACTGACAACACTTACTTTGGACCGCAAGCTAATGCAAGGATCAGTTCACGTCACTCCGCATGTGCGTGATGTAGGAAGGACGAGTATTTTTGCTGAGAGGTAAGGTAGGTATGTAGCTTACGTTGGTAACGCGACATTCATTGGTGACGTTGCGTTTTTACAGCAGTTATACCACTATTAAAGTCCCAAACCCCGTATGTTATGAGAAAATGTTATATGGATTTGAAAAACTTGGATTCTAGAACTTAAATTTACTCATATCATAGAATAATTGAATATTTTATTAGTTCTAAATTTAATAAAAATTTCATTTTTGAGAGCATAGGAAATGACAGAGTATTTTACTGAAGGTTGTCTCCTTTTTATGTCTTTAAGTCATCGTGAAAAGCTTTACGGGTATTGACTGAATTTTCTGTCCTATTTTCCATGCAAGTTGCAAGTGAAAGACCGTTTAGAGTCTCAAATTATAAGATCTGATTGAAATTCGACTTAATTTTTGAAGTCAGCGTCACTCATTAGTCATGGCATTCCTCGTTGATCAACACCCTGCTTTGGTGGAATACAGGTCGCTTAAAGTTACAAATGTGTATGGAATCTTCGAATCGGCTATCCATTTACTTATTTAAAACATAAAGAGCGTAAAATATTTTAGTATCGCGTATCCATTAATTTACAAGTCTCATTCAAAAAGGGTATCCATAATTAAACTTGATTTTTCGAGCAATTTATGTCAAAAACTATTCAGCGGAATTAAATGAAAATGGGGTAATGGCAGAATTAAATGACGGGAAATTTATTGACGAAAAAAAAAACAATGAGTTTCAAAACCACCCTAGATGGTGTATCATAGCTTTATTGAGAACATATAAATAATCTACAAAAATTTACAAAACATACTTTATGTTGTCCACCATTGTCTGCTACATTTGGAAGCAAAAGGCAAGGCGATGTGATACAACCATAATGATTATGCCGATGGTAAACCTCCACACATTACCCGTTGTGTGAACAATGCTCCGTCGCACAAGTGCTCCACGGGCTTTTTCATGTATAAAAATATACACAAAATTAACGATGATTTTTGAGGTTTATTAATAATCATTCAACTGACGATTAAAAATTACACAATTCGCTCCCAATACTACCATTTTTCACGTAGTAGCGCGTATGTGATGTATTGGGGTGGGGAAGGAAGGGAGAAAATGAACAAAAAATAAGAAATCTCTTATAATCGTACATCCTTCGTGAACACACACTCTCTCTCTGTTAAGGTCCTTTTATTGCATTCCAAGCAATAAAAGGACTTATTGCATATTTTTATGGATAGCAGTACACAAAATAGGTCGTACTTCGGAAAGATGTATATATACGTCCGGGGAATTTAATGCACTGGTTGAGTGAGACGTACATATACGCCATGACACTTAAGAAGTTAAAGTCGTATTGTAGCTTTAGAGTCAAATTATAGCGTTATTGAGTTTCTGCATTGTTATTTGTATGGCAGGGGTGGCGATGAAAATTATGATTGAATACTGGGGCGCAAACATTGAAAGTTTAAGAAACACTGCGATTGATTAAATTTTTTAAGGTTAGTATTGTGAAATACAAGGAAATAACCTTCATTTTAAAAATAATATATTCGATCAATTTTTATATTTACTGAATTTGTAACGAAAATTAAATATAAATAATCAAATATAGTATTATTATTGGTCACTATAGAAAATTCTAGTGAATACTTTTACTAGTAAAAATAAATACATCATTGCACATAAATGACTTAAATCCTGCAATAATTGGAAGACGCAAAAAAAAACTCTTCATAACGTTCTTTTTCCAATATATTTGATAATGTTCTAAGGATTTGAAATTTTTAGCCAATAATAATATTTTCTTTTTAAAAGAAACATCTACTAGTAATAAAAATAAATCAACAGCACACTCTGAGCAAGGTTTAAAAAAATTTCAGAAAATAATAAATATTTCTAAAATGCAGATATGTTTTCTTTTTGATTTCATCTTCATAAATTTAGTTTAAAAGAAAAAATGGGTGAGAACGCTCCTGATCCTCTGAAAAGATTTATGTTTATATCCCAAAGACCTTTAACTTACACAAATCTTCAGATTTAATTTTATTTGTCCTCATGAATAAATTGCATAGGTCACTGAAAAGTCACAATTTTTTCAACCTGTGTGTGCGCGTGTGTATGACTTAATATTAAAGATTCAACACAATTTCAAACATATTTTTAGCGACAAAAACCTTTGTTTCATACAAAAAAGGAGTATTTCATTTTTTATTAAACTCTTTCTTTCTTATAATCCATGAGATAAATGATGCATTTATTCATTGTTAAAATAAATCGCAGCATTATTTAAACATTGATACAGATTCAAGCACAACTATAAGACATTCAGGAGAAAAAATGTGTAATAAAATAATCGAATCAAAGAGAGAATTTATCTAGTTTTCTCGGGTGATTTTATTGAGTTTTGGTTTGTTGAAGAAATACACAAACATATTGTCATTCTTTTAGTTGGATTCCGCCAGATTTAGTTTGTGTAAAAGTGAATACGAATGCGATTTTTATTGATGAATGTGACACACCCCAAAGGCTAAAAAGGAACTCTAGAAGGGTTGATTGATTAAGAGTTAATATAAGAAACACGACATTTTCCTTCAAAAAGTATTCGTGATACAATTTAGATCACTGAAATCGGAAGGAACAACTTGATACTGCTATTTTTCATTAATTAAGTGTTATAATGTTTATATGATGTTTTTTTTCAAAATTTATCCTTCTTGTAATCAAGAGTAATATATATAAACAATACTGCTAGAATTTTTTTTTAATTAAATATAATGAAAAATATTACAAACTTTTAATAATGACTTTGAACTTTTGAAAATAATTTGTGTTTTTTATGTGAAGCTTATTTTACTGTAGTAAGGACTGAATTAAGCGCAATAAGTGCATTTCTAGAACATGACTAAATGATTTTGTAACACCACACACTCACAAGCTCGTATGCTCACGCACAAACACAAAGAAAGACATATATATATATATGTGTGTGTGTGTGTTGTGTGTGTGTGTGTATGTGTTGTGTGAGAGAGAGAGAGTTTGGAGTAGGGTGGTTTGCTCTATTTTTTATTCGGACAGAATGTAGGAATAAATTCAAGATGCTCAGATCGCTAACATTTGTTTCATTAATTTCATTAGTTTTATGAATG
>BMAO01011112.1:0-14526 GCA_019973975.1 Trichonephila clavata | reverse complement strand
AAAAATAAATATAAAACCAAAGTAATTTTCAAAAATTAATTTATATTGTCGTCCACATAAGTATATCATTTAAATTCCAGCTAATTCATTCATAGAAAAATAAATTTCAACCTTTGATGTCCATGCGAGTCATAAAATAAACTATTATTTTTTTTTTAAAAATACACTTCAGATAATAGTTTTTAGAATTATTTTAAAGCTATTATATACTTCATCATGCAATATACATGCAAACCATTTCGAAAAATAATTAAAAATTAGATTATTATTATAATTTCAACTAGTAGCATAACGGTCAATATTAGGGGCCCCCTGAAAAGTCTGGTTTTGAGCCCCAAACCTGATGCTTGGCGTCAGTCAGGCTTTAGCGCACCAGGAATCCTGCTCCCCCCTCCTCCCTGCTATGAGGGGGTGTTCGTTAAACCACTGATTTTTTTCAACTAGATTATTATTACAAAACTATTAAATTAAATGAAGAAAAGAATCGTGGCAGATATATTTTATTGAGAAATTTATTGTAAAAATAAAAAAAATATATATCAGCTGTAACTATAATATAACTTCGAAAAAACAAAAAATAATTTATTTTTATACCGTGCTAAAATGTCACGTTTCACAATAACTTAAGATTTAGTTGTCCCAAGTGTGTTACGGTCGTTTGATTAGACATTTTTCATTATAGTTAATTAATAGCTAACCAGGAGTTTCT
Organism: Trichonephila clavata; assembly: GCA_019973975.1. Lineage (NCBI taxonomy): Eukaryota > Metazoa > Arthropoda > Arachnida > Araneae > Nephilidae > Trichonephila > Trichonephila clavata. The sequence continues at coordinate 13,817 of BMAO01011112.1, read as the reverse complement.
AAAAACTTGCTTGGCAAGAAAGAAGCTGTCAGATCTTTGAGTTTAATAATTAAATTTGAAAGATGAGTATAATGAGAAGACTTTCAAGGTATTCCTTTTTATACTCTGTATAGAATTAGAATAGCACGTGTATGCAGCAGAATAAGCCTATTTATTAAAATAAGTAAGCTGAATTTAAATAAGGGAAAAGTAAAAGAAGTAAGTAAAAAAGTTAAGTATTCCCCCTCCCCTTAAAAACCTAACAATGTAAAAAATTACATTATATATCACATATTTATCTTATTTTTTTATCAAGAATGGATAATATAAATTGTAAATTCTTTCTTCTTTATTGATTTCAAATTAAAATACCCCAAGAAAAGTTATATTAAAAATATTAAGAGAATTTTGTTCGCTAATTTAATGAAGAGAAGGAGGTAATCAGTCATTGATTGCTATTGTTTAAATGATGAAATCATTTCTGCTCTTCGAGCACAACAGTTTCATTTTAAATGCAATAAATTTTTATTCATTAAATCCGAAACTGAGAATAAACTTCTACTTGTTGCTCTACATTTAAGATTTAGTTAAAATTTTAAGTATGATAATTGGCTAATGAAGATCAAATATTAGAAATCTTCAAAAACTTCTAATTTTTTTTTTTTTAAAAAGACTTATATTGTGTGATTTTAAATCAAGTACATTATATTTACCTATATGAGTTATTACTGTTGACAAATATGGACTTTTTTAAAAGAAAATTTCATCAAAAAGCAATAGTTGGCAACAATGAAACCATGAACGGATTGGCTGGAAACATGTGGTTGCAAGTCATTTGACTATGACGTCACATGGATTTACAATTCAGATATTCAAAATATTCACAAATGAAAGATAGAGAGAAGAAACTGATTTTTTCGGATACAGTATCGAAAAAGGAGCATAAATTTTATTGCAACTTCTAGCTATAATCTTACTTCACTGTGTTCACTGAGATAAAATTGAAGCAAGAAGAACAGAACAGCATGTTAAAAACATTAGGAATACCATAAACAAGAACACGACATTTTAGTACATCTACAAATTGTGACTTCTGCATGAAGAATAATATTCTTTGTCCGAAGCAAATTTCTAAAAAACTCATGGAATTGATGTTTAATAGTTTTTCTTCAATGTTTTGCTTGCCATTGTAAAAAATATTAAATATTAGACAGATGTTAGAAATAGGTCTCGCAGTCAAGACATAAAGATAACAGTAATGAAATAATAATATTTATTAGTCTGGAGTTAAATCCTTTATAACAAAGGTATTTAAAAATTTTTTTTTCTTTTTTGTAAAAAATTCAATTATTCCGAGGCTTGTTTTAATAGTTAATTATGTTGATTACAGTACATATCACTGCAAGAGAAGGTAGTTTTTTACGCAAGATAGAATAAAATGACAATATCTATTTTTTTTTAGAGATTTTGATGATATTCTCTCTTCAACAGTTTTGTTTTGCATTTATAGAATACCTCAACTTTTTCATTTGCGTTACATCTGTAAAAAACTTAGATGAATATATATTTTTTTCTGGCTATTTTTTTTAAAAAAAATAGTACTTGGAATGGACAATAATTTACAAAATATTCTGTGATATACGGAAATATTTCCACTTTCAAGGTACTGATTCATTGCGTAAGCTTAGAGTAACATATTGGAAGACAAAAATTGAAAATATCATTTTTATTTGTTTGCAAATGCTAGAAAAGAATTTTCAGGGCGAAAATTATTTGTTTCGCATAAAATGGAAAGGAATAAAATATGTGTTTTCGCGCTATCTACTATCGATGTCTCAAAAATTATTTTTAATTGCTTGCACTTCGGCAGAATTATCACAGTTTCTACTTTATATACACATTATAAATTTTGTTCGTTATTTTCACTCTCCTGTGTGTGTCAGCATAGTAAATTTTAAAACTTTAATGAAGTATGCGGATGTAATAAAATATGGTGTGCTAGTGGTGCTCACACCCAGACTTTAAGCCTCCACGTAACCTTAAAATAAATATAAAAAAATTCATTTGAATTAAATTAAATGTAGATAGGCTTAAAAATTCGTAGAATTGGAAATGAGCGTACAAAATTTTGATTACGATTTCATTATATTATGTATCTAATCTTTTAAATTGTTATTTACATCTGTGTCTAATATTTTTTTTATCTCTAATATAATAAATGATAGCTAATAGTTATAACAAACCAAAGATAGAATAGTGTTTTTAAAAATATTCTATAGATGTAAATGTAATAACAACAACAACAAAAAAAGCAGAGTGAGATTGATTATTAGGTACAGAGTATTATCTGCGTTTTTAAATTTTATGGAGATATCCGTTGTTACGATCGTCTACTCATTGCATAATTTTACAAAAAAAAAAAAATACATTTAGAATTTTGTTACTCTACTCTTACGTTTTAAGTACTTGGCGTTCATAAAAATAAGAAGATATTCTTAAAATATATAGGGATGTTATCTTATTTCCGACAATTTATGCCCAATGGAGTACAGAAGATTTGATTATTAAGAAAATGCCTGTTTATTATGAATTTTCTAACATCAAAAAATACTTCATAAAGATATTGATATTAAGTTAAACTATCATTCACATTTCATATACAAATCAAAATTATACAAAAAGGCCAATAAATGATTTTATTTTTTCATTATTAAGTAATTAAAGATTACCAAGTATAAAAGTTGTTTCTATTTTGCATATTAGCTTACCTAATTAAAATATCAATGATATATTCATCTGGAATTAAAAATAAATTAAATGAGGATAGACAAATGCATGGAATTTTAAATTCACACTTAAAACACAATAATATTTACATTAAATTTTGAGTAAAAGTATTTACAATTATACATAATGTGTAGTAAAATTATTTTAAAAAGTAAATTCCTATTAAATGTGGAAGAATCTCTGATTCCCTTTTATCATTGTGCTAATATTTTTAACTTTCTTTATAGCTAAATATTTATCTATGTAGTTTTCTAAACTGAATCAGGGGTCTTCTTCTTGCATGAATCTATTTTTCTAGGAAAGGTAAATATATATATGGCTTTAAAGGTTCAAAATCAAATACGGTATCAAATTCTAAAATGTTTTTCTCTGGAAAACGTCCAAATTTTTTGTCCCCTTAAAAGAACTTTTCAATAGAGTTAACCTGACAGAAAACGGAAAAAATGGCGACAGAAAGGTTATTGACAGGTAGAACAGTTGGATACCAAGTTCTAGAACTTTCTTTTCCTTTCTATTCTTCCAGAATCTCTTTTTCTATATACCACCGAAGAATAACTTTTCTGTAGTTATAGAAACTTACTCGGGGACTGATGGGATAAAACGGTGTGAAACATCATTCAGAACTGAAAAGAAATATAATGCTGGGGACCTATGTTACCATTCTAGCAGACAGTCGAAAGAATTCTTCGATTTTTCAAAATGTCCCAGAAAATTCTTTTTTTTTCTACTTCTTTTCAGGGCGTCTTTGGGACACGTTTTGTTATTTTGATATTTTTGTTCATGGAAAAAGGGGGAAAAAAGGGAATATGTGTCTTAGTATAAGAGGTTAAGTACATTGGAACGACAAGGTAGAAAGATCGATTGAATCTGAGGGAATTTTTTACCACGAACTGCATTCGGTTTGAGGTTGAACTTTTGCTATGTAAATGTGGTCGTGTTAAAAATAAAACTCAGAAAAGGGGAAACGTTAGGGATGGTTCTGAAGCGTAAAACTGCAGAAAACTTTCGTCCGAGGATAAAATAAAGTCAGCACGATGATATCAGTACTTTTTGAAATGTTCTTGTTTAAATTTAGGAACTGTATTATAAATTTATTTCCCCAAACTGACTTGATAGTTTTAGAGTTTGCTTTGAATTTTTCGGTGCTTTCATTAATTTTTTCGGTGGTTAGAGGGTGATGATTATTTTTATAAGAAACCAAATTAACCCTCCGAAAGGGGGGCTTCAAAATTTCCATCCGTAGGCGTGTGGCATCTCTCAGATGCATCACTTCATAGTTATGTTTGAAAATGATTTAATCATTTTATTGGTACGATTTTACATTAAAATATATATGACATAAAATTATATTTTAAAAATTATCAGAAATTGAAGCATTTAAGTTAAAAAACATCAAAAAGATAATGGTTAATTATCACCATGTCACCATTTGTGACGGATCTATTCGCGACATTTTTCCTACTAATCCTCTTGGGGAAACTTTGGGGCTAGCATTCACATTAATTCACAGCCTTTCAAGAAGAAACCACGATATTTAAATTAGTTTGACTAAAAAAGTCTAGGTTTTGTAGATGTAAGATAGAAGGAACCGGGGAGCTGTTACGTAAGTGTGAATATTGGAATATTTCATTCACAAACTTAGCTCGAGTTAAGGAAGTAATTGCTAAGAGATTACATTATTAGATTGAAGATTTAAGATTCATGATATTAGAAATAGTTATCGGTTCATTAGCGCTTGTTCTCCTTGTCTAGTTCACGTAGTCGGGTTTACTTAGAGTTAGTTATTGAGATTAGAGAGCGCTTTATATATCACTCCTATGTTTCCTTTTGTAGTTTCACTTGTGATTGTTTAAGTGTGTGTGAAGATAAATAAAACTAATTGTTATTATGGAAGTTTTTGGAGATGCTTTTTTTCCACCCACACCTTTAGCCATGCAGGGCGGAGAGAGAGGAGTGCCGATTAGACCTTCACCCCCCCCCCACACATCCTTTACATTTTAATATGCTTTGTTATTGTCTTCACAAATCACCTTACAATGTTCAAGACATATGAATTTTTCGTGTATTACATTATAAAATCTTAATGATATTTTCTTGATGCCTTGACAAGAAGGAACAGTACCATCTCTTCCAAATTTTTGGTAATGTTTATCTCTGTTTTTTTGTCTTGAACGGGGTGTTGAATATATCAGATATTTCTGCAATTCTGAATCAAAATGAACGAAGCATGTGAATGTTACTCTCTTCCTCTCTTCGCAGGTGCTCTTTCATAAGTTTGTGACCTAGTTTTCCTAGATATGTGCTCGAGGCTCTGAGTGATTTTGTTTCCAAAATAAATATTTTTGGAGTTTATTCCAGCTACAGGATTGAATAAATGCAGTGACTGACTAGGTGTGGGGAATTCCTATGATTTTCTCAACTCCCACCAAAGAAAAAAAACTATCATACAGACGTTACAAAATACTTGTTTCGAACTACTTTCGTATAAAACTAAATACATTATTTTACAAGGAAAAAAGAAACAAAATTTACGAAATACAACAAAGTTATAAAAATTGACTTTGTTAGGCGTGCTGCATCTATCAGATTCAATTGTCACAGCCGTCTGGAATACAAAGAAATCGCCCTCGTCTTTGACACTGAATCCTAGGACGCGTGACAAAAGGCAGATAGAAGAATGGAGGACATATTCCAACCTACTGAGTGAATGGAGCACCGAAACTGTTTTTATTATTCATCTGAAAGATTCGTGCCAAACAGAGGGTTAATGAAAACATTTTTTGCATTCATAAGATGTGTATTGAAGCCCAGTGGCTGAGTTTTTAGTGCATCGCGCTTCCACACCACAGGTCCCAGGTTCAAACCCCGGGCTGGAGAACATTGAGTCAGCCTTTCATCCCTTCAGGGGGTCGATAAAATGAGCACCGAGCTTGCTTGGGAACTTAACCCCGGCGGTTTCGCGTCAGGTTGCCCACATGACCGGAACATCAGCTCATGCACCTCAGGGTCCAAGGTCACATATATTGAGTTGGGTATCTTAGGCCTTGGCCCTCATGGGCTGTTGAGGCACAGAATTAAGATATAAATTGAACTTAAAGATTTTCTTACAAAATTAGATTAATTTAATTATTTTTAATGGGTCTAAGAATAGTCATCGCAAATTTTTTTAAAGCGTATCAAATATAACTTTCTAAAAATAAAAATACAACATTTGAAATTAAATGTAAGGTATTTTTTTCAGTTATTATTCAAACAAATCGTCATAGGTTAAGCACGGTCGAGGGAATAAAGGGTTGAAGATTTGGTTTAAGAATCCGAATAAAAGTTTTTACCCTTTCACATTCTTAGTGTAAGTTCAATATATGCCAAAAGTGTGGAATGACATCTAAAAAGGTGTTTAGAAGACACTTCAAACACATTGTGTCAGTATTACAAATGATATTCTGTGTAAAATATAATCAAATTGATTATATAATAATTAAATAATAATAAGTATTAGAATTTCAGTATTTAATGAGTATAATACTTAAACTATTTGTTTTCTACCCAGCATTTTTCTCGCCACGATTGCAACTTTCAAAACGAATTAACTATATACATAATTAATGAAACATTAGTACTAAGTGCAATGTTTGCCATTGTATTATTGTTGTATATTTTGTGTAGCCCTACCTTGATATTTTCTCGCCAATTGTTAAGCACTAGTATATTATTAATAATTATATGAGCAAACGCAGGTATGTAAATTTCATGCATATATGCATACAACAAACTGATTCTATTTGAATACAATTTGATTACTTTCATTTCTAAGGTTTCAAATAAAATTCTCTTTTCCTTGAATATTTTGCTTATTCGAGTAATATTTAGCTTATTCAAAATTGCTTCACACTCACTGCATCATTACTTCTAATTTGTATATTTTAATGCAGACTTTTTTTATTTAATGTATTATTGTAAACATTGTTGTAAGGAATTTATACCTACATTCTATTACATTTTGTAACACCCTAATTGAGCCAATATTTTCTTATATATAAAAAAAGTGTTGCTATACATTTTTATTTCCCTTTAAATTAAAATTAAAGAATTATGAATCATTTTTAAAGAGCAGAAAATTTTATTCAATTTTCAATTCCTACTATTAGTTCACTTCCTCCCTATATTATATATATATATATATATATATAAATAATCGAAATTTCTCTACAAGAGAGAGAGAAATTAACATGATTAATACTTAAAATAATAGCACTTGCTTGATAACCAGACAACAGAATTTAAAAGGAGATATGAAAAATTGAAATAACAGAGTAAAATATAAAAATATAAAAGAATGGATGCTACAGTATTATCAACATTGCTGACTTAGGACAACTTGTATACAAAGAAATTCCGCTTAAAAAAATTTATCTGTATAAAACATGTTTTTTTGCCAGCCAACCTTCCCCCTTTCTGTTAATAATACCGAGCAAAAACCAATTGAAAATAATGGTTTGAAAATCTAAATCCATTATGAGAAAAAGGTAACTTACCTAAAAATTGCATACAGAAATGTAAAGCCCGCGCTATATCTGAGTACAATAAACAAGTTATTGCCAGATTCTGGACCCAAATACAATTTCAAAACAAAGCAATTGCTGAAAAATAGCACTTAGCAAAAGTATGAAAATAATAGAAATAATAAAATAAGAATTGTAAACATACTACCATTATCTTAGAGACTCTAATATGATTTAAAAGTTATAATAAATTTTAAAAAAGTAATTTTATCTAAAACTAGAAATCGGGGGTATTTAAAACTATCTAGGAAGAATAATAAATATATAATATTAACCTGTTAAAAATATGGAAATTTAATCCTTACTATTTAGAATTTCTTTATTTAAATGTCTATAAATAAAATTAATTGGGTCGTTTTGAATTAAACAGTATTTATTAAAATGTTTATAGTTTTATTTAATTTTTTTTTATTTATTAGAAACTAGAAATTTATTGTGTAGTGTGTAATTAACAACAATATTTCTGAATATAGATACATGCACATTACTCTCCCAATGCGGTACTTTAATAATATTGAAATTAAAGTCTTCTCATTTATCATAAATATTAATAACTATTTTATTATCTTTTAATTTAATTTCTATATCAAGAAAATTTGCTTCATAATTGTTACTATTTGTCTGTATTAAATTAAGATATTTGGATAAAAATTAATATTAGGTTTAAAGTTGTCTTGCTTGCCAAAAATGATTATATTATCTATATAACGAAAAAAGTAATATTCTAAGTTGTCTGTGAAACTATTTTCAAAATAATGTAAATATAAATTGGCAAGACAGTTGCTAGCTGGGCCACCTTGTGGTAGACTCTTAATCTGTTGATAAAAATAATTACCATTATGATAAACATAATTCTCTTTTAGAACTAACCTAAGTAGAGAACCAAATCTATCATATTTGACATTTCAAATTATATATATATAAGCATATTTAAATTAGATCTAAAATTAAATCCTAGACCAGTTCTAAATTTTATTTTCCCGTTACATCTTCAAGTATTAAATTTATTACCCAGTTCGGGAATGGAGAACACATGACTTTAACAGATCTTCGCGTCTCCTACCATTAATTTTTATTACCTAGTATTTCAAATATACCTCTTCAATAAGGAATGTACTTGATGAGACATCTGGCTTTTGAGTGCCCGAGGACTCTTGATTTTTAACACGTGTCCGTCTCTCACTCTCTTTCCAAATGAGATTACAAAATAATTTCATAGAATAAAGACGATTAAAATAAAATGTCTTGATGTTCACTGGCAAAACATGACATATATATATATATATATATATACTGGTGTGCAAAAATTAAGGACGAAGTCGAAAAATTAGCATATCAGCTGAACAAAGAGGCAGAGCGGACAGAAAAACCAATCAGGAGATTAAGTGAGGTGATGTACGGTAGCACATGTGCAGATATGCAGGTAGACGTAATGGGGGAGTGTCTGAGTAGTAAAGCATGTTGTCGGTGTAAGATTAGTATTTCTGGCAAAGAGATTGCACACCGTATAGCAGTTAAAATCCCACCGAGTTGCTGCCTCAGCGAGAAATGGCGAATAATCAATCTGTTAGACTACATCTGGATGCTTTTACCCGAGGTCGAATCATTGGGAAGTTGGAGGAAGGTCGCAGTGTGACAAGTATGGCTGCAGAGTTCGGAATTGCTCACAGCATCGTTTCACGACTTTGGAGACAATTTCAAACTACAGGAACAGCTATCCGGGGGTTCAGTAGTGGTCGTCCACGAGGAACCACACCCGCAGATGACCGGTATATTTCCTTACAGGCCAGAAGAAACAGGCGGAAGACAGCGGGAGAAATCGCTAGACACACGACACAGGCGACTGGACGACCGATATCGCGTTTTACCGTGGCCAGAAGACTGCACGGTGGTGGTCTGTTTGCACGACGCCCTGTACGGTGTGTACCTCTAACGCCTGCCCATCGGAAAAGGCGTACTCTGTGGTGCCGGGAATACCGGAATTGGAGAGACAATGAATGGGGACGAGTACTCTTTACAGATGAGAGCAGATTCAGTCTGAGTAGCGATTCTCATCGCATACTCATCTGGAGAGAGCGGGGAAGCCGCAATCATCCCTCGAACATCATTGAAAGGGACAGGTATGGAGGTGGCGGTGTTCTCGTTTGGGGAGGCATCATGCTTGGTAGTCGTGCAGACCTTCACATCTTCGACGCAGGTTCAGTCAACGGGACCCGTTACTGTAACGAGGTTCTTCTTCCATATGTGCGTCTTTTTAGAGGCGCTATGGGTCCGCAGTTCTTTTTCATGGACGACGATGCACCATGTCATCGCACAGTAGCTGCCGAACAGCTCTTAGAGAGTGAGGATATTGAACGTATGGATTGGCCGGCACGATCTCCGGATCTCAATCCCATCGAGCATGTATGGGATTTTCTAGGCAGACGCTTGGCAGCTCGTACCTTACCACCAGTAACGATTCCGGAGCTTCGATTGGCGCTGCAAGACGAATGGGCAGCAATGCCTCAAGAACTCATTGGCACACTCATTCTCAGCATGGGCAGACGCTGTGAAACCTGCCTAGCAGTCAGGGAGATCACATCCCCTACTAAAGACCGGATATTTCTTGCTGGACACCCATCACAGGGATGTTTCGGCCTTCAGTCGCATTGCGCTCCATGCTACTTTTTCAATAAAGCTTCTTTTTATCCCTCTGATTTCTCTTTTAGTAAGTGTTGCTTGCATTACTCATGTCCTTACGTATTGGGGATCTTACGGTATTAAATGTGTTGATTTGGAATGCTTTTGTACAAAGTTATATTGAAAAAACCGTCTCGTCCTTAATTTTTGCACACCAGTGTATATATATATTGCGTTCAAATCTTCAATTGTTAATAAAATACTTTCTGTTCATCCAATCAAGTACAAATACATTTTTTAAAGTTTTGTAGGGGATGACACTTGATGTTAATATAGTTTTCTTCAAATATTAACTCATTAATTAAATTTTATTTTTAAATTTTTAATTTATTCTGCTTTATTTCTGACGAAGTAGATTTATTTACTACAGATGGCACCAGTATTTTTTTTCTAACTAGGTTAAAAAAATTTTTTTATATATTACTTGTTAATTTCTCTGTTTGTCTAATCCACTTCCTCTACATTCATTCCGTTTCACTTATGTTTCTGATGAGTTTTTAACCTTATATGTTGAAATCTACCTTTACGGAATGTTCTACAACTATAAAAAAAATATATACATATATACAGGCAGCTGTAATATAAGTAAATACACGGCATAAGAAAATTAGAATCTCTCTTTATATGAAAGATAGCTTCAGGTTTGGATGAAGTTCTTTTAAAAATAGACGGAGAAGGCTTTCATAAACTCTCGATTTTGAAAATCAAAATTGACATCCTTCGCGTTTAGACCCACTCTTTGAATCACTTAATCTACAGTTTAAAAATGAAAAAGGAAATTTGTAGTGTGTTGAGAGAGTGAGGGCTACTTAAATTTTTAATGGTAGTCTTCAATATATTTTAACGAACCGTTATTTTTGTGGAAATGGAGTACGAAAATAATTTGAAATGACGCATTAGAATATTAGATGTAAATTGTCTACTGCAAGTTACAAGTTTAAAAAAAATATATATTAATTTTTTGTTTTAAAATTGATGTCTATTTATAAAGCATATTGCTGTTAAGCTAGTAGATTGCTTCTATGATGCAAAGACTATATTTGCTTACATTTCTAATAATAATTATTCGTTGTTAATAAAACAATTCATTCTCTTCTGATATACTAACTAACTACGCCTCGGTATTATAATATTTTCATAATTAATATGCAATAGCTAAGATATCTGGATGAAACTCATAATATATATATTAATTGATCCTTCAATGCATATTGCTGTTGTGTTGTTAGGGTTCAAAAAACCGCTGATTGAATTAAACTGCATAATGGAGAAGGTGGAAGCACGTTGTGGGATTAAGGTATTCGACTACCCAAAAATTGAGAATTGTGCCAAAAATTGATAGTTTTTATGATTTTATTTTATAATCCCTTTTATTAGCTTTATAAAAATACCAAGCTTATCATTTTGCGTACACTAGAAAAAAAACTACAAGTGTTTTAGTGAAAGCAGATGCCATTACTTTTGAACAAGATGTCATACATTCAAACGCGTTTTACTCGAAAAGTGTTTTTTTGAAAATGCTCAGAAACGGGGACAGAGATTGCTGTCCCCGTTTGAAAATAATTACCTGAAATTTTTTGTGTATGTAATAGTAGAAGTGCTTTAACCTTAAGTTTTATCAATCACTGTTTTAGTACAAAATTTATAGTCCCTTATGCTGATATAATAACTGTTTTTTAAGCAATTTCATATAGTAACTAAAATAAAGTGCTCTAGTTTTTGTAAAAAGAAAATTATTTCTCTTCTTGAAGGTTGTTTGAAAAATTAATAACATAGCAACACATCAAAATTTGAAAATTTGTTCCTAAGCTTTTAATACACAATGGGGCTCACTTATGTTATTTTTTGGAAATTGTTACCTATTTCCCACATTTTTGTAATAATAATTTCTTTTTCTCTTCTTAATTTTAGCATATTTTTCTTAAAATTTACTAAACAAAAAAAAAAAACCACAAAAAATCCCGATGCTTCCGTTTTTTTTGAAAAAAAAACTTGTCGCAAGTAGTCGAATACCATAAGTATAAGTATCTTTGTGGTGGCCTATAGTTACCCTTACATTCGAACCTTCCTGTCTATCTGAAAACCCGGCTAGATGTGTAGGAGGAACTAAATAATCCATAGACATTTTTCCAAACTAAACTGATTTATTAATTCTTATAACTTATTTAGAAACAGACACAACGCAGTTCTAATTAAGGTATATAAACAAAGTAGAGTGCAGAGGTGAGATATATACAAATGCGGGATAATAATTACAGAACTTCAACTGAATCTAAGAGAGCTTAAAACGTGCACATTTACAACTACGCCACACACTAATAATCAGTTTTTTTCCAGTAAGTATCCATCAGTGAAGTTTCCAGTACCTTATTCCTAAATGCTTCGGTTCCTTCACGGAAAACTTCAGGCACTATCGTTAGCCGAATCAAATGCCGATGGCTCCACGCTCCGTAAAATTCAATTACACCGCTTTTCAATCTTCAATAACCACTTCTCCTTGCACACATCAAACGTATTAACCTCGCTTAACTTGTCAACAACTACGTGTCAACAGCTACGTGTCATCTCTTCACTTACTTCACTTAACTTGACCTCTTATCCGGAGGTGAGATTCTATAACACAGGGATACCACAACAGACCCTCAACTGAATATAAGACAGCTTAAATACGCTCAAATATAACTACGTCACACACGAATAAACTAACTTTTACTTAATCAAACGCACCAGTACCTGAACCTTTTATGGCTCAGATCCTACACTGGAAACTTTTAGGTGTTGTCTTCGGCTTGTTCAAATGTCGTTGGCTCCACGCTCTGTAATCTATAATTAATTCCTCTCCTTTTCAATCTTCAACGAACAACTAATTCTCAAATTTTATTCTAACTCCTACTTGCACACTCCAACGTATGAACTTCATCATGCCAACAACAACGTGTCAACAACTCCCTGCCAACTCGCGAAAACTGAATTTATATAATATTTCTCATTTTCATAAATCACGTTTAGTTTCTCGATGAAGGTTGGTTGAAATAAATATTTTGATTCAAAGGTAACAGAAAAAATTAGTAGAAACCCGTATAGATCCGTCACATATTTATTTGGAAGTTTACAATGCCCGCCAAATTCATGATGAAATAATGCTTTTCTAAGGAAATGGGTGTTCAACACCGTTTCGTAGTGAAGAAAATTTTTCAAACTGGCCATGTCCTTCTCACAGTCGATCCAAGAAGTGAGAACTACCATCTATCACGGACGGATACAGTCACAGTGAATAAAGTGGGCAACTTAATCCTTTTAACCGAACAAGAGCAGCCAGACGATAAATCATAGTACGAGCCCTTAGGTATATCGCCAATGGGTGGAAAATTATTCAATAAGAACTGCACTTTATTACGAAGATGTCAGTACGATTGGTGACTCCTTTTCAAAGAAAAACATAGATTGACCTTTCAACGGACAGACTGTACTTTTTGGGTAGAGAGAAGTGGGATTTTTAGCTCACGTAGTGACCCTGATGAATCTTGGATTTATCAATGTGATATCTGAGACAAAAATAAGAAAAAAGAACACAGAAAGCTCATGCTTTATAAAATTATTTGATCTCAAGCAAAACTAATATATATTTCACAAACTTCTTTTCAAAGTTTATTTATTATAATTTTTATTTTTTCCTATACCAAGGGGTCACACACATTACTTAGTTGCGAATAACTTGATCAGTTCGTCAGTTACAAATGTATGCTATTTGATTTTTGGACGATTTTAAAATTCTCTCATTTAGAACAAATCAAACTTATTGCAGTTTTC